>JAQISU010000291.1:0-102500 GCA_029339505.1 Unio delphinus | reverse complement strand
AGATGTAAAGGAATCTCTTGGATTATACACAGATCCAAGAATCCTTTACGAAAGTTAAATAAATGCAAGTACGATTTACGAAAAAAATAAACACAAACGACAAACTATCTATCGCACGATGGATTGCGATAACTAGCACGATCATATACTTGTATTCAATCAAGTTGCTAGCTTTTATTGATATCTATGTGATCACTTGAAATATTATTGCGATCTGACATAAGCATGCAAATACAACAATGTATTAAATTATATTACAATTTCAATACACCTATGTGTCTCCCCTGTATAACCGCACGATTCAGCAACAGTTGAATCGTCTCCCAGTTTCCCCGAGAACCGAGGGTTGACCAATACTATTATCGGACGTTTCCCTACACGGATCCACCACAGTTATACGTTCAGACAGCATACAACATCTACCAGAACCAACGGTTCCTCACTCCCCTAGATGTCGACCCGGACGTTTTACAACTCTAAGACAGCTCCGACACTCGGACTTCTAGCTTTCCGGATATTTACATGTTACACAGATGTTGACGAACAGACAGTTCGACACACAGACAGATACTTCAATTCCGTTTGCACAAATTAACGGCACAAGCACATTCAGATATGTATACAGAGATGTTCCAGAACAAACAATAGATGTCCCACAACAAATCAGACGATATCAAAGACGTTTATCAAAATATGGTATCAGATGTGTTAACAGCTACGGTATCAACGATGTTATTAGCAGCTACGGTATCAACGATGTTATTAGATGCGCTATCAGTGATGTACTTCTACGGTATCAACGACGGAATCAACGACGGAATCAACGACGGAATCAGCTATAATAAACAAAACCAGACTAATAATAGTTGTCTCAAAAATAATCTAAGCCGTAGATTACGATATTGTATTTAAAGTCTAAAAGTGACTAGTAATTCCAAATATTCCACGTTTAATTGCAATAAAAGCATCATTATACGAAATGATAATCTGAATAAAATTCACAATAAAACGAAATGTAAATTTAACACTCACCCCTTTGGCTGGAGATTTGCAAGACGAGGTTATCTATCCTTTGATTAGATATTTTGGTTCCCGTAAACAATTATGATAAATACTTCGCCTTATATACTCTCAATAGGTGAACATAAATCACATCGAGCTTGCCGTGCACCACGTAAAACGAGTATTTCGGATTTCATGTAAATTACAAATTGGCACATGCAAATCGTTACACGCCACTTAATCACCCCAGGTAATGCGTGTACGACGAAATCAAGAAAATGGTGAGTTTCGTTTGCAATTCAAGTACAACAAAAATCAGTTCAAATTTTCGCCTAATTCTGTGACAGAACTGTAAGTTGATGTATTCAGTCAGTTGAAATTGAATCCTTTCCCTAAGTACGTAATTAGTCTATGTCAGGTTCTGGGCTCACCTAGACTGATACAAACCACTGGATCAGACTCTTATTCTTTCCACCAATATTATGAAGATCATATTTTGCACATACATATATTATTGTTTTATTTGGTGAAAACATTGGAGTTCTGTGCACAATATCAAGTGAATAACATCACAGCAGCTTTTGTTGGAATTGTAAATTTTGGGCAGGATTGAAATATTTTCTCACTCTTATTTATGTTCGACAATGTACTCCAGCATAAAAGACCAGTTCCTCACATGTCACTGTTATCCTAATTGGGGACATTTATGTCTTTCTGTTATCCTGACATGTGGACATTTATGACTTTCTGTTATTCTAACGTGGACATTTATGTCTTTCTGTTATTCAAACATGTGGATATTTATGACCTTTTGTTATCCTAACATGTGGACATTTATCACTTTCAGTTATTCTAACATGCAGACATGTATGACTTTCTGTTATTCTAAAATGTGGACATTTATGACTTTCTGTTATCCTAACATGTGGACATTTATGATTATTTCTGTTATTCTAACATGTGGACATTTATGTCTTTCTGTTATTCTAACATGTGGACATTTATGACTTTCTGTTATCCTAACATGTGGACATTTATGACTTTCTGTTATCCTAACATGGGGATATTTATGACCTTTTGTTATCCTAACATTTGGACATGTATGACTTTCTGTTATCCTAACATGTGGACATTTATGGCTTTCTGTTATCCTGACTTGTGGACATTTATGACCTTTTGTTATCCTGACTTGTTTACATTTATGACTTGATGTTATCTTGACTTTTGGACAGTGACCATTTATTCTACTTGGGGATATTTATTTATGTTTGTATTGAAGTTATGTTATCTGGATTACTTTGATAGAATGTTTAAATGCTGATCAAACTGGGATGTTCTTGCTATTTTATGTGCATTATGCTCAGGTCATAAATGTTCCAGGTCATGGTGTCAAGGTCATAAATGACCACAAGTAAGATAATAACCCATGTTCAATACAGGTGAAATGCTCCTTAGTTAATGTTCAGACTTGAATTATATATTTTTTTGGCAGCATAAGAGAAATATATAAGACATCCAGATCATTAAGGTGCTATTATAAATTATTATAAATTTGGAAAATACATGTCCAGAAAATTTAAGTCCAGAATACTTATATTTGTAATGTTAGCATAAAACCATGTAAGGGATAGCTTATCATATGTAGATATCAGAATTAGTAAACACAGCAGGACCTAATCATATTCATACACAGGTTCCATACAAATTGTAAAATCATATAATGTTGTTGCTTTCTGTTCCAGTGCTCCACACACAGAACGAGAACTCATTTATCCTGTGTTGGAAGATCACGACAAATGTAAGGTAAATTGCAACAATTGCTGCAGGCATAATTTAAATCTAAGATTATGAGGGGATTGTAACATAATTATTGTTTATAGATTGATGACATTTGTGGATTTGACTGTGTATTCATCTCTCTGCTTTACATCAGCACCATTGTTAGCATTTGCTCTTGTGTCATTATCTCAGATATTATTGTTCATCGTCATGTAAGAGTTTGCACTTTTCTCATTATATCAGTTATTATTGTTCATTGTCATGTAAGGGTTTGCACTTGTGTCATTAATCTCAAACACTGCTGATAGTCATATTAGAGATAGCATTGTCCTCATCGCAGATGTTAATACTTCTAGTCATGTGCGAGTTTAATGTATGTCATTATCTCAGACACTATTGCTTAATAGTCATGTTAGGGTTTGCATTTATGTCATTATCTCAGATGTTATTACTTCTAGTCATATTAGAGTTTAATTTATGTCATTATCTCTGACACTATTGCTTAATAGTCATGTTAGGGTTTGCATTTATGTCAATATCTCAGATGTTATTACTTCTAGTCATGTTAGAGTTTAATTTATGTCATTATCTCAGACAATATATCAGATGTTGTTGCTACTAGTCATGTTATGGTTTCCATTTATGTTGTTATCTCACACACTATCACCTTGAATCTGATTATTTTAGAGTTGGCATTTGTAATTTATCTCAGATTTTATTACTCATAGCCACTTTTGAGTTTGCATGTATATCATTATCTCAAACAGTATAGCATCTGCTGGTCATATTAGAGTTGGCATTTATGTTTGGTAATTATACAGTACATTCACTTTACAGCACTGTTCATGGGAGTGGCATAAATTAGCTCATTATAAATGATGTAGTCTTACAGGGAGGTATGTAGTGGCATAAATTAGCTCATTATAAATGATGTAGTCTTACAGGGAGATATGTAGTGGTAAGGCTGTGTTGTAATAGTGATTAAGAAAACAATAATATTATTGAACAATTTAAAAATACATGAGGTCTAGTGTATTTCGTAATTAAGCATGATCTTTAATTAGATGAAAAAATTAAGAGTCAATTATGATAAAACAAGTATGCAACCAATATAATCAGATTTGTGGCCATATACATACTATAAGAGAGTTGAAGGCCTTATAATAAAACATAGATCACTTGACTTATAATAAAACATAGATCACTTGACATATAAATAAAACATAGATCACATGACTTATAAATAAAACATAGATCACATGACTTATAAATAAAACATACAATACTGACTTATAAATAAAACATACATCACTGACTTATAAATAAAAAATAGATCACTTGACTTATAAATAAAACATAGATCACAGGAGATATATTAAGTTACACTGAACATGTGTTTCATTACTTTTTTTTATAAAATATTCCAGGATTTGAGAATACTGCATCAGGAACTGCTGCCTATTGAGTAAGTTACACATGTAATGCATGCAAGATTTAGCAGATAAGACAAAGATGTTTGGAGCACTTTTAAAGACTGTCAGAGATTACAAACATAATCACATTTTCATCTCATCAATGACTTGCAGGGAGAAACAAATATTCAGACATTAATTATGGTCATTGCAAACTACTATATTCACATGTTCATCATTATTTGTTTGTTTTATTTTTTGTTTTAGGATTTAACGCTATTTTTCAGAACACGATAGGATATAAATGGCAGCCAGTATTATTGCTGGAGGAAGAACCCGGGAAAACCCACGACCCACGAGAAGCTACTGGCAAGTTTTCTCACATAACTACATTAGCTGAATCTTAGACTCGAACCCATGCTGCCAGAGGTGAGACGGCAGTGATCCGTAACGGAAAGCACTTTAGGCCACTCAGGGCCTCTCATCATCACTTAATCACATTTCAAATACAACCATGGAATGAGAAGACATTACTCATGGCAGCTTCAACATCTCGAACTTATTAAAAGAGTATCAGTTAGACTCAAAGTCAAGTTTTTTTAATTGTGTTTTTTTATACAAAAGGCAATGTTATCCTTGTTGATCAGGGGCCCTAAGTGGCTGATTGGTCTAAAGCACGCAATATTAAGGATCACTGCCATCTTACCTCTGTCTGCATGGTTTCTTCCTCCACTATTAATACTGGCCAACATGTATAGCCTGTATTGTGCTGAAAAATGACATTAAACCATATAACAACAACAACAACATCCTTGTTGATCATGTATGCTCATAGATTCATACTTACATCCTTCATTCCACAGTTTAGTTTTACATCAGTCATTTTGTTTGTTGGTAAATGTATACATACATCCTTGGTTCATATATATTTTTCATCACGCCTTGCCTAGTTGTGCAAGGCAACTGGTTGTTCATGTAATATTGACCTCAGGTTAGATACAACAGTTCACCAAAATTAGGTCAGCATGACCAACTTTACGTATTTTTAGGTTTTGTGATAGGGTCAGTTTTACATGTGGTTTTGACTACCGGGTCGTAGTTTTGTTTTGTGTAAAGGTCAGTTTTGAATTTTGACTGCAATGTCATTAAGTTTTGTGTAATGGTCCGTTTCTTATTTTGACTGCAGGGTTCTACAGCTTTTTGTTTATGCCTCCTAGTATGTAAAATTCTTCTACACAAATTAGGTCAATGTGCCTTATATTTCATACTTATATGACCTTTTCTTATGTTCTACAACTGAGGGGATGGTGGGGCACTCCAGGTCTCTTACAATCCTGGTGTTGGGTTAATGTGCAGAAATCATGTAATGCAATGAAATAACTTGTTTGTTTTATATTTGATGTCTTTTCAGTGAGAAGATAACAGTCCATGTAACATACATTTACAACTGTGGCTATTTCATTGTACAAAAGGAAGATAGTTGTATAGACCAGATCAAAGAAGAACTCCAAAAGGACTGTAAGGTAACAGAGCTTTAATGTTGCAAATTTTCATTTCCTGAGACAAAGAAATTTTTAAAGTAGGATTCAAAAATGAAATGAGTGTGTCAAATACTTCGAACTTGCATGTAAATATAATATCATTTTTTTGGCAAATAAACTATAGGTTTCTATACTTTTGATTGATATGTCCCGGACAGCGTTCTTTTTAACTGTGTGACATGCTCTCGTATTGGCCACTCATAAAATATTTACTGCAGTATTGCAATATTTGGTGTCATAACTTGGTTCATAAATTTCATTTTACTGCAAAATTCACTCAAGATAATATGCTTATTATTTCTTTTCAGACAAAATCAGCCCCTAACATGGAGCTACTGAAGACTGGACAGTTTTGTGCTGGGCTTTTTAGTGCTGATAAATGCTGGACAAGGGCAAAGATCAACAATATTAAAGATTCAGAGGTAAACAGAATGCTTGCAGTCTTTTAATGGATGCATATGATGTGTGTTCTATAACTTAGGTTATGAAAGGTCAGAAAGTACTTTTTTATGGTTGAACGCCATTTTTCAGCACAATATAGGCTATATGGCAGCCAGTATAAATGGTGGAGGAAGAACCCAAAGAAAACCCCGGTAAGAACCACTGACACACGAGAAGTTACTGGCAAGCTTTCTCACATACCCACATTAGCCGAATCTGAGACTCAAACCCACGCAGACAGAGGTCAGATGGCAGTGATCCATAACGGACAGCACTTTAGACCATTTGGCCATTCGGGGCCCCTCAGAAAATGCCTAATTTAATGGTCATGGTGGTAATGCAGTGGTGACCTATATTGATGGTCATTGATTTATGGTGACCTTTCCACTTTATCTTATACTGATGATCATTGATTCTTATATTGTGCGGCTTGCTATATCTCTCACCTTATCATTTAATTCTTGAACATCTCTAGTTTTTCGGTGGTGTACTCCACTTTAATGATAGGCAATCCAATCATAAGATAGTAAAATAAAGATTTAATTGCTCTGGAAGCGGAAAAATCAAATTGACCTTGAAAGAGATAGAATTTAAATTAAGAAAAAGAATGTCTTCACTGTTAAGAATAATCAGAATTCAAAACAGAAATTGTGCTGTTTTAATTTGAATGCAAAAAAAGTTAGTTAAAAAAAATTGTGTTGTTACCTACCACTTGACAGAGTAAGTGCATGAGTGGAATTTTGAAGTCCTGTTTGAAGGTTAAAATTACTTTTTGATCAAACGGGGTGCCTAATGATGGTATCATATATCTATACACTGAAATATGATATCTCTCTCATGATATATCTATACACTGAAATATGATATCTCTCTCATCATATATCTATACACTGAAATATGATATCTCTCTCATGATATATCTATACACTGAAATATGATATCTCTCTCATCATATATCTATACACTGAAATATGATATCTCTCTCATGATAGAACCAAGGGACATTCTGATGATTGCATTATGTTCGTATATGGTGAAATATGGTATTCCTGCTATAATTTTAAAGTTTCTGTTATTTAACAACTCACTTTCTTAGTTACATGCAAAATGTTACATTCACATCTAGTGTTTATTTACATAAGAAGAACATAAAAATATGACTTATGGAGCTGTGGGTTTTAATTTGTGTCTTTTTTCCATTTCCAGCCCAAAATAGAATTACTTTTTGTGGACTATGGTGATGTTGAGAGAGTTTTAAGCAAAGATATCCGCTAGTTGTCAGAGAAAACTGCAGCAGCACAGTGTATTAAATGCAGTTTACATGGGATCCAATCACTAGAGGTATTTGCAACAAGAAAAATAAGAACTATCACAGCAACACCAGCAGTTTACAGCAGTAATAGCAACAACATTATCTAAACACCAAGAAAAATGTAAAAGTTCACTAATGTAAATCTAATTCTAATAATTATTTTATCATGTTTACATTGAAATTTTGGATATTGTGATGTTTTTACTTATCTATTAACCAAATATAAGTATTAACCAAATATAAATACAGTAAAACCTGTCTTGAAAGACCACTGCTATGATGGACCACCTGTTTTGAGAGACCATTATTTGTTGGCAGAATGTGTGGTCTTTCAAGACAGATTTTACTGTATCAACCAAATATAAATACAGTTAGTTCATTTCTTAAGAAAGCAGATAATAGTATCTTCTTGTAACTCATTTTTTTTGCTTCTATCCCACATGAAATCTAGCCATTAATTATTTTTATATATGAAATGTTTATATGGTTCTGTTTTGTAAAACCCAGTCACTAGGTCACTGTGACCTAATTTTCATGCACCACTGCCTTTTAATTGTGGTCTTTTGAGCTTTACTACCCACAGAGGCTTGCAGTCTTCTTGCGTGTAAATTTGGCTGATTACTCCCTTTCATAATGACATCATGAGTCACATATATTTTATGTCCATTTGACCCCAGTTCAGTTGTTCTTTTATATTTCTGTCTGTTTCTCAGTCTTTGTAATCAACTTTGTATATTGATGTATCTTGTTTAGAACAGCACCATACTAGCAAAGTAGGTCACTTTTACTTGTAATCACATATTTGGATCTTTGGAATAGTTTGCATTTATTTTTGTTCTGGATGCATAGTTTTTCAGGTGGTTATACAAAATGGGGCTGGTTTGAGCATTTAGTTGCATAAGCATTTTTTTATCTCAGTGAGATTAAAGTCAGATTTCCACTGTCCTATGTGAAAGTTTGACAGCAACCACTTAGGGGTCATATTTTGGTGACCTATGTTATTACCAGCAACTGCTTTGGGGTCATATTCTGGTGACTTAATTATTACAGCAACTGCTTAGGGGTCATATTCAGGTACCCTATGTTATTACCTTAATTGCTAATTGTATAAGCCAGTCAGACAAAGTCTTTCTGTATCTTCACATTTGGGAAACTGAGTAATACAGCTGAATAGCATCGGTTTGAGCCACAAACAATTTGATTCACTTGAAAATTTCTGAAAGCCGTATTTCCATAGGCTAATTCAAAGGTCACCAAAACATGACCACTAAGTGGTCGCTCTCAGATCTTCACATAGGACAGTGGAGATCTGACTTTAATCAGATTTGTTTGTTTTCAGATTATTTTTAAAAAAAATTTATTAATGTTGTAACTAATTATAAATTATTTTAATTTATAGACTGAGATACAGTGGAGTAGTGCCTCAGCTGAAGCTTTTGCAAAGATAGTTAAAGACGTGCCCCTCATCGCTGTTACTAGTACACATTATGGAGAGTAATAGGATTCTCTCAAAACTTTTAATTTGGTCACAACCAATTATTGTATTGTGCAACATCCATTAATTGATATCATTAATAATAAATTAATATTATTATGTAGACTCACAAATATCTATATCTATCTATCTATCTCCCTGTCTGTATTTTTGTCTGTCTGTCTCTCTGTTTTCTGTCTGTTGTGTCTGTCGACTTATTCCTATATACTGAATCAAAAGAACAGATTTGACTTTGGTATGCAGTTGATCTATAACTCCGATTATCCAGCAAATATTACTTGTTCCCAATACTTCAAAGAAAAGTCAGAGATTAAATATTTTATTATAGATAAGCCGTGTGATTTGGACATTTTTATATATTGCTGTGATACGGATTACACCGGAACATTTCAGATGAAACTTGTGATGTTGGCCAGTGCTTAGTGTCAGACCCAACGATCATCATCAGTGACAAACTAATCCAACAGGGATTAGCACGTAGTCTCTTCCCAGTAGCGAGCTATCTAGAAGAGAATGAGAAGGAAGAAGAGGAAGAGGTGGAAGAAGAGGAGGAGGTGGAAGAGGAAGAGGTGGAAGAAGAGAAGGAGGTGGAAGAGAAAGAAGTGGAAGAAGAGGAGGTGGATGCCTCTTGTCCAGGTTTATACTTGTCATCTTATAAATTTGACTTGCATCCTGCCTATATAGTAATAATAATAATAAGGACTTTGTATAGCACCTAATATTTAAAAGCTCTAAGCGCTTTGCAGCATCTATAATGATATGAGTAACAAATAGAAGAAAACAAATCACCATCAAATTAGAAAACCCCAAAAAATGCTGAAAATATTTAAGGAAGGAAACATTTTTAGGTCTTATAGGTTTGTTCTTGCAGTTGAAAAAGGTGAGTTTTAAGAGCACTCTTGAAGAGGGTCATTGTTTCCAATTTCAATGGGCAATTTATTCCACATTGCTTGGCCCTGGTATGCAAAAGAACATTGTCCATATGACTTCATTTTCATAGTGGGAATAATGAGAATATGATCATCAGAAGAGGAGCGTAAGTATCTTGCTGATGTTTACACATGGGTGAGACCTCAGCCCATCATTGCTTAGCTTTGTTCTGACAACTCAATAGTTTTCTATAGTTAGGTGAAAGTTATTCAACATTTCACATCATTGCATGTAAATCTGTTTTGTTTACTTCAGACCTGATAACTCTGCCAGATGGTAAGACTTGGGATGTCCATGTCACTTTCATAAATGACAGTACAAACTCTGTGATGATGAGGTTTGTGGGAGAATCATACAGTGTAAGTTTTGTCACAATGACATACTTCTCTCATTATGCATCTGTGTTTTCTGTATGTATCCGACTTGTTTATATGCCCTCAAAGGCTGTCTTGATTGATTCATGCCAATAACAGTTCATATTTTTGGAATTTATTTTCAGTGATTCATTATTCAAAGATATTGTATTGTCAAATGGGAGTTTTGCAAGCATTTACTCACATTTAAGCATGCCATATCAGCAGTAGATGTAAAGTTCCTTTTGCATTCTTCTGTTCTTTAAGTAACGTCAGTTAATTGAACTTTTCTTTTCACATAAAAGAGAAATTCCTACCATATCAAGGCTTATAGATCCATTCATTATGGTATGTCCAGACAACATAAAACAGTATGTGCGTAATCCAATGACTGTTAGAAAAGTCATAAGAACTTAATTTTGGATGCTCAAAGTCAAACAATACACTATTAAAATACCCTTCCTCCATTTGAAAATTGCATCGCACACCCGATTCCAGGGCATCTATTAAAAAAACTATGGTACACAAGCACTCACAGTCTGTTTCATCAGTCCTTCTTTCATGTTGTGAATTCAATGTTTCTTGTTTAACTTCTGCACAATGTCCTGATTTCTTCAGTCATAATCAGACTCTGTATTTAACTTGCATTTGCCAAGAAATAAATCTGTCATTTTTGGGCTAAAACTAGTAGGTTAAGACATGACATGTAAACAAGACACCCTAACCAAACGTTTTGGAATGTCTTATATTTCAGATAATAAAGTTTGATCACAAGGACAAAATTTCAAAGGTCAAATTGGTGCTTTCTACATAATGATCTGGAATACTGTATCACCGATGTTAACAAGCACTTGTAGATTGTTTAGAGTCTAAAAAAGTCGTACTGTCTTATAGACAGGAAGAAGGAAAAATAGTTTCCACAAAACTACATAAGTTCTGTAATACTTGCCAAGGATAAACCTTGTAGATCACTTCCATTGGAATAAGTAATATGTATTAGTGAAAAGAAGGAAAATGATTTTACACAAAAGCAGTTTGTTCTGTACCACATGTCTTGGCTAAATATTGTAGAGGGCTTGGACTTCAGATACCATAGTAAAAATGGCAGAGGTCATGTTCAGATTTCTTAGAAGGGAATCATTTACCACAGTTTAACTCTAGTCCTATCCAAACACTATGGGCAACCTTTGTGGATATGCAGCTTGCATTTGGGACAAAACTGCATATATTGAATTTGGTGTCAATAAGTCAAAATTAAAACCTTTCTTTCTTTTACTGAGAGGCAAACTTTTTGCATGGGTGATTGGGAAACGTGCAGAGATTGATGAAGATGATCAATTTTATTATACAAACACACACACACACACACATTATATGTGTGTGTGTGTCTATATATATATATATATATATATATATATATATATATATATATATATATATATATATATATATATATATATATATATACACACACACATGTGGATATATAAAACTAAACATTAACCATAGTTTCAATTTAAAACATAGAAAGTAGATTGTGATTGGTCATCTTTAAATGAAGGATAATGAATTACAGGTAAAATGAATTTATTTCTTTAAATTAATCCTGATTTTGAACATGTACAATAATCAGCTTAAAGTCAAATGAAAATGCAATTTACCAAAATACTCACATTCCTGAGAAAGAATGTGAAGAGAGACCTGTAAGCAGAATTGCTTGATACATTGGTTAGAACAGCAGATGGGTTCAAGGCAGGATAGGGCTGGTGGAATAGCTCACCCCCATCCTTGAAAATAACTATTTGAGATCTTGGCCCCAACTACCACCACTACCACGGACTACCACCATCGACACTGGAGTGAGAGACAGGGAAAGATTAGTCTTGGAATCATGAGAGTCACTCCATATTATTTGTGTCAGGAATAAATTAATATCTGCTTTTACAGTCATTTATCATTCATTTATCAAACATCTGCTGTTAATTGCTTTGCAGTGATTGTGGCTGTTTTATCAAATGTCTGCTGTTAACTTCTATGCAGTGATTGTGGCTGTGTTTTCAAAGGTATGCTGTTAATTGCTATGCAGTGATTTGGGCTGCGTTATTAAACATCTGCTGTTAATTGCTTTGCAGTGATTGTGGCTGTGTTATCAAACATCTGCTGTCAATTGCTATGCAGTGATTGTGGCTGTTATCAAACATCGGATGTTAACTGCTTTGCAGTGATTGTTGTTGTGTTATCAAACATCTGCTTTTATATTGCTTTGCAGTGATTGTGGCTGTGTTTATCAACCATCTGTTGTTAATTGCTATGCAGTGAGTGTGGCTGTGTTTATCAAACATCTGCTGTTAATTGCTATGCAGTGAAAAGTGCAGAGATGGATGTGCATGTGTCATCAAACATCTGGTAATTGTGGCTATGGAATATGATGATACATGTTAAATGGTTTCATGTAATATAACTGTAACCCTTTTGAAATTATTATCACTTTCCAAAATTTTCAAGGTATTGTTGCTTATATTTAAATACTGATCACCTTGTAATATGGTTTTATGTAAAAGTAAATTACATCTTCACACTAAATATTCAATACTCATTTTGAAATTTTGTTTTCTTATTCAGATAGATAATTAATCTTAAGATAATTGATTCAATATCTAATATCAGATTTTAGCTCATACATGCATATGGGGCTGTTTGCATACAATTTGTCACGTGTTTTTGTAGATGGTGCATTCTGGTCGTTATTAGTTAGGAATGTATTGTGATTCAGTAAATGAATGTGATTAAAGACTTGAAAATGCATTGTCACAATTATCTTAACAGAAAAGAGTGAAAACCAACAAGTTTTTTAAAATTCAACAAACAATTTATGATAACAGAGTGACAAAGTTTAGAAACTAATGCTGGTTATACGAATTAAATCCCAAATAATTCTAGAATTTCATAAATAAGATCTAATAATTAATGTTCTGAATAAACTGTTGTGGTTTTCCAAAATAAATCCAATGCTGGAAGTGTTGATGTGCCAGTGATGGCCTGTATCAATAGTGAAGTACAGTCTTTCATTAAATCATAATAATGTAATCCAAGAATATTACCTTATTTGAAATCCTTGTCTTCATTTCCAAAAATGTTATTTTTAGCACTTTTGTATTTCCAGAGAAAAAATACTTGAATTTAATCATTTGAAAAAATAAATTCCATCCCAAACGAAACACTGGCCACAATAATTCGATTCATTGTCAAGATTATAATTATAAGATCTTTTAGTCAAATTATTAAATAAAATGTTGGAGTATCATCATTTCTTTGGGGAATTTCATATGTTCTGGACTCAGATTGAGAAAAATGTTGTTTACAAAACCAAAAACAGTGATTCAAGTAAGGTAAGAAATTATATTTCTTTGGACACGGTCAAGTCCAGAATACAAATATCTATAGCATATAATGACTAAAGAAAACTTAGAAACAATGCAAATTACATAACAGGATGTGAAATGCCTAGCAACTTAGTATTCCTATTTGTAGTATATACCATTGTACTATTAAGTAGATTTGTCAAAACCTAGACAGTCTCAGGATTGGCACAATTTTATTTTGATTTGTTGTTTGCTTATCTTCAGGACCAATTCGATCAGTTTGAAAACCTACTAGAGCAAGAGTTCAAGAAGCAGAAATCAGAACCAGTTACACAGGGAATAATCTGTGTGGCACATGACGACGAACATTACCATCGTGTCCATGTTGAGTGGATAAAAAGGTACCTAGTTACTGAAGAGATAACAGGATGCATATGGTAGAGGGAGGGCTGTGAGTGGCTTACATGGATAGGATGTATCATCAGGTGGAAGGTTTATCAGTTGAAGATTAGAAGATGCCCACTGGCATTACCTATGAACAAGTGCTTTTCTGATAAATAATAAAAAATAAAACAACTTTGGTTATAAAGTTTGATGAATTTACTGTTCAAATGTTCGATGAATTTACTGTTTTGCTTCCCCAAAAATCACAACCCAATGATTAAAAAAAATATTTTATTTAAAACAAAATATTTAAAAATTGAAACAATTTTATTCTTTCCCATATTTGCAACACAAAGAAGACTAACGCTTCTTCTGAAACAAAGTGACCCCTTCCCCTGTCATTGGCTATAAGTATCAACAAAAGTATTATGTTTGGAAACACTACAGTTGATATCCATGAAAATATATGTTGACTGTTCCTCCAAATAGGTGCCTAAGACTTGATGCATGTTGTTATGTGACTTCAGGTGAAATATTTGGATACATTTCATTAACTTCAATATAGTTTCACCCAATATGTTCAGTTGAGATACTGCTGAAAGCCGTCAATTTTCTCTTAGTATATCCTAATTAGTTGTTCAGGTGAAATATTGCAAATGTTCAACTGATATCCTCGTATATGCATTCAGGTGAAATATTGCATATGGCCTTAATTTTTTCATAATTTTTTCTCACTACCTGATCAGGTGAAATACTGCTTAAAGTCGTTGGTTACTTCATATTTTTTTTCTTCAAAACTTTTTTCAAAGATAGATTTTTGTTTTCTTTTATTGTTTTGTGGTTGAAAAATTATTGGCTTTCACTCACTTTCTCCATTTACAGTTGTATTAATGGCATTAAGAATAATAATGTAAAGATGCCAAACCTTGTAATTAGAATAATACTTATTATGATGTAAATTGTATACTGATTTCCTGTTTCATACAGATCAATATCGGTTTTACAAATTAAAATGATGCAGGGCTCTCTTTTCTTGGCATGAAATTATCTTTGTTTTCTGGTTATCACTGGAAAAGACGACTTTTGAATTTAATTTATGGTGTCCGAAGAAATAGTTTCCCAACTTATACGGTAAATGGAGTCGACTAGTACTAAATTATCACTGAATTAGTACTCTAATACTAAATTGTCGCTCAATTTTAATTTAGTAGTCTTATGCTAAATTATCAGTGAATTAGTAATCTATTACTAGATTACCACTGAAATAGTAATCTAATACTAAATTACCACAGTAAATTAGCAGTCTATTACAAAAGTATCAGTGAATTTAGTAGTCTAATGCTAAGTTAACACCTACGTAGTAATTTAATGGTAAAATATCACTGAATTTGTAATCTGTTATTAGATTATCACTGTGAAACAGTAATCTAATACTAAATTATCACAGTGTGTCCAACAGCTTCTGAAAGGTGGGGGCGGTTCATTGGAATTTTATTAGCATTAGTGCCATAGTAAATTCCTGCTGAAAAGACTCCAGAAACAGACTTGGATGTCTTCAAAGCAGAACTGTTTAAAATTTATTATGCACTTGTACTGTTATTGATGTCAGTGTTTATTGTTTAATACCGTACTTCACTGTTCGACTGAAGATATTTGTAAATGAAGTTGTTTTAATTTTTCAAACAGTCATTTGATTACTCATGTAATGTTTTATTTATTTGAATATAACTTAATGGATAGAATTAAAGCATGGATGAGGTATGGATTTCTTTTTTTTGTGGAAAAAATAAAGGATGGGTGGGCATGATTATCTAATAGGGTGGTTTTTTAGAATAGCTAAAGTAGGTAAAGGTTAGTTTTATTGTCTTCCAGACAAACAGTTGTTAGAGTTATGGCCCTTGTTTTAACTTTGCTGTGCAATTTCCCAAACTTAAGAAGAACTTCATGGATTCAATTTTGGTGTAATTCTTAACATAGCAAAGATCTAATCGTGTTTGGATTTTTATCATTTCTTATAAAATATAATATTGTTATGGTCCCTGTGTGGCTTGGGCTTTTGCCATATGATAATATGTACACCCTTTGCACCCTTGTCTTAAAGACACCTTTTTCTTTCAAAAGACAAGAATTATACCATTTTTGTCATTTATTTGACAGGTGGTGTGCTTCTTTGTGGATCATGGTGATACAAATATTCTGACAATGGAACAACTCCGACCATTAGATGCAGCAATCAACAAAAAACTCCCATATCAGGTATGTACCATTATATCCTTCACTGCAGTGCTGCACAGGGCTGAGGTGGTGTGATGTCATAAAAGTTTTTGCATTTTGTAACTGACAAGTTGGTCCTGAATGAGAATGGTGCTGCGTTGAAGAAGACAGAACAGATCGGGGGCACCGAATGGCTGAGTGGTCTAAAGCGCTGTCCGTTACGGACCACTGCCATCTCACCTCTATCTGTGTGTGTTCGAGTCTAAGATTCGGCAAATGTAGTTATGTGAGAAAGCTTGCCAGTAGCTTCTCGTGGGTTGGTGGTTTTTTCCGGGGGTTGGCCGGGTTCTTCCTCCACCATTAATACTGGCTGCCATGTATAGCCTATATTGTGCTGAAAAATGGTGTTAAACCATAAAATAAACAAAAAACAAACAGAACAGATCAGAATGTATATTCAGTACTTTAGTCATCCAGCCCATAGTACATGACATAATAAAACAGAATATAATACATTGCACCATAAACAGTATAGTGATAATATATCTGTATAGGTGTTGATATTATTACCTAAATAAAATACAAAAAATTTGAAACATTTATAATAAGGCTTTTCTGGTTGGGAATTAAATCTACAAATTTATCTAATGAAAGGTTGATATCTTACATCTATTTGAGATATTTGTTCAGTCTTAAATGGTATAAGAGTGGTACATACAATATAGTACTTATCCTGTTGATATGTTCTTTTTTCTTTAATCATAATTTTCAAACTCTTTTATCTATTTAAATTTTAGTGCATCTTCCTCTTTCATTCATTAAGTTCTGTTTAGAACATTTTAAAAGATGCAAATGCTTTTCTAAAAGAAACATCATATTTACATGGAGTTGTGACTAGAAAACTTCTTGTTAAGCCTGTATTTTTTGTAAAGTGCGGCTCTCATAACATTCACTGTAACATGATTATGGAAATAATGTGGTAATGCTAACATACATCAGAAACAAAGTTATTGTAATTATTATTAAAAATAAAAGTATAATTATCAACCTCTGTCAGCTGAAATCTTTACAGCAAACTGTATTTTACTTGGACATCATTTGAATGTATTTTTACAGTCACTGTAATTAGCACCTTTTGTACTAAGGCATTGTTAGATATTCCTCACAGGCTATTGCGCACCTAGAATTACAGACATATGTAATAAGCTTCAGTGACGTAATTAGTCCCTGCCAACATAATCTCTGTAAATTCAGCTTGCCGATCATATTAAAGACCAGCATTTTGTTGATATTTTGTGGGAAGACCCAGACAACAACAGATCATTGAACAAATAATGATTAAATACAGGTTGCACTTGAACACCGCATTATAACTTTACATTTGACTCATTTTGTTTAACTCTCCCCGCTTGGTTTATGCTGCGATCACACGATTACCACGTTATAAAATACATTATAATAGGATAGTAGCATCCTCGTATGACATCCAGACTTCTGAAGGATGGCAGTATTTATATGTGTAAAGATTTTTTAGCAGAACAGTAGATTTTCTGTATGAAAATTTTTAATTTACTCCAATCTTTATGACAGACTATAATTAGCTTCATTGTAATTGACAGAATGGAACTAGCTGCAATGTGTAACACTGTGTAATTAACTGTAAGGTGTTGGACTGTAACTTGCTGGAGTGTGTCACACTGTAACTAGTTGCAATATATAGGACTAAAACTTGCTGTATGATAGTGTGTAACTTGCTGCAGTGTGTACGACAGTGTGTAATTATCTGCAAATGAAATCGATGAAATTTTTTTTCTCCAGGCTGTAGCAGTATCTCTGTATGGGCTAGAGGAAGTAGCTGAAAATATGACAGTTCTTTCCAAGTTATGTGAGCTGGCTCTTGGAAAGACATGTGTTGCTGAACCAGTAAATAGGTAATAGGTATCATATATATGAACTATTACATAGACCCAGATCTGCGATTTCGTATGCCAACAAATCTGGACTCAGTCGTTAGATCAGGATCTGTGCTGTTTGTTTCTGGATCCTGCAAATAAGCGATTATATGTAGTGTGTATTATTTGAATTGCTATAGTAGGAAAGATGCAACTGACTGAAGTGTATATCAAAGTATACACCATATGTATTATATTGGATTGCTATAGTAGGAAAGATGCAACTAACTGAAGTTTATATCCAAGTATACACTGTCTGTATTATTTGGTATGCTATAGAAGGAAAGATGCAACTAACTGAAGTGTATATCAAAGTATACACCATATGTATTATTTGAATTGCTACAGTTGGAAAGATGGAACTAACTGAAGTGTATATCAAAGTATACGCAATGTGTATTATTTGTTATCCTTTAGGAGGAAAGATGGAACTAACTGAAGTGTATATAAATGTATACACAGTATGTATTATTTGGTATGCTATAGAAGTAATTATGGAACTAACTGAAGTGTATATAGATGTAAATGCGCCTTGTATTCTTGGAATGCTGGATTTGGAAAGATGGAACAAACTTAAGTGTATATAGATGTAAATGCAGAATGTATAACTTGAAATGTTGGAGTAGTACAGATCAGATGAACTGAAGTGAATGTAATATGCTATGAATTATTTGGATTCCTATGGTAGGAATACTGGAACTAACTGAAGTGTGCACAGAAGTATATGTGCTATGTTTTATTTGGAATGCTGGACTAGGAAAGGTTGAACTATTTGAAGTGTATATCGTATTCATACTTCAATATGAAGTATGTATTATCTATAAGGATATGCAGGAATGTTGGAGTAGTAGAGCTGGAACTAAATTAATGATATACAGAAATATATGCATGAATACTGTAATAATAATGTTGTAACTAAATAAAAGTTATAGTAATATCATGATGTGTATTTTATCACTATGATACAAATTGGACCAATATCGATGTGAATACTCAGCTCTAATTTTTAAGTTTGGATAAGTTCATTATTTGATGATTTTGGCAAGCTCTGGGTCAATGCTTTAGTCAAAAGCTGCTTTTTGTATTATATAGCATACATTTGTTTTTTTTTATTATAGGAATGATTCGTTCTCAGTCATTCTCTATGATACGACCGGAGATTCTGCTATCAACATAAATGAGGAAATACTCAAGGTGGCAGGAAAAGAAGAAAGATGTGTAACAGCAGCCATTGGTGATTTAAGTTTAGTAGACATTGCTGCAAAGCTTTCTACAGAAACCCTTGTGAATCAGCAAATAGAACCCTTGTCTGAAAAAAAAGTTTCCAGAGGACTGGGATCTGAAGTTCCAAAAGGTGGTTCCAAAACAACATCACCTAAACTAAAGGTTGACAGCTCTGTTAGTGCCACCCAAGGAATCACAAGTACTGCAGAAACATTATTGGCATCAGGAAAAATTGACACAGTAGGAAAAGATACTTCCCAGATTACAGATAGTTGTAAATCTTCATTGGGTGCAGAGAATCATGTAGAAAATACTTCATATTCTTTTACAAACAATACAGAACAGTTAACCGCTGTGGATGTAGAAAGTAGAAGAATGGAACCAGTATTGTCATTAAAAAGCACATCAAAGCAGAAGTTATCTCCCTCAAGGAGCTCTTCAGTTAAGAGTTTATCTTCTGAAGATGAAAGTGATGATTTAGTGGCAGATGTAAGGACAATTTGGAATCCCAAAGAGTATGCTAAAAGACCCTTACCACCTAAAGCTGTGATACAAAATGAAGGATCCAAGATTGGTCTCCATGTAATTAAAGCTGATAGTCCTTCAAATTTTGTGTTAAGTACAAAGAACTATTTTAAGTATATTTTCCATTTTTAATCAAAGTAATCTTCTAAAAACAAACAGTACATTTATGCTATCACAGCAAGCTTAAAACAATCTTGGCTGTTACAGTTGAAGTGTTTATAACAAATCTAAAAAATCAAGAAAGCAGCAAAATTGGATAATGTTTCCAAAAGTTGTGCGGAAAATATCTCATTTACATTGAATACAGTTCTTGATGCAAATCAACCATTTGAATTTTAGGATGTGATCTCTTATACAACATGCAATGTTACCACAGCACATGAATTTAGTTGCAAAAATATCCATTACACTTTGCCTCACAGTGAATCGTGGAAAGTTCTACAAAATAGCTTTAATGTCAGATAGTTTCCCAATTGTATGATGGCTATGCTGGCTGTGCATATGCCATTTACGTAAGCAGACTTATTTTTAAATGTCCAAAAATCAGATCAGGAATAAAGGAAAACTCTACAATGCTCTGAAAACTTGAAAAGAAGAATATGAAAGTAAGGTAATTCAGAACTCATTGAACATGATCATTGTTGAATTCCAGTTAACAAAGATTCAACAAAATTTAAACACACAGTGAAAGTGAGTGCTGAATATACATCATTATTCAGTATTGTTTGTGTTGGTATTTGGGTTCTGATCCATACAGAATTTGTTTCAAGACCAGCTGTAGAACCAGATAAGTAGCAAAAATATCTGTTTTTCATACATGTTGTTATCCTGGCATGTAATATACAGATGACACATTTCTGTTTTGCCACATATAATAGCAATAATTATGATTGTACAGTAGATGTATGGTCTCTCAAGACAGGTGGTGTCTCATAACAGGTCACAGTGTTGTATAATCATTAAATTTGTGCATTGAGAATATGGTCTCTCAAGACAGGTGATCTCACATAGCAGTAGTCTTTCAAGACAGGTTTCATTGTACCGCTTAGAGGTTGGTATGTAGAAGTTAATTTCAAGACACATACTTTGATGGTCTAGATCATTGACATTCATTGGTCAGTAATCGTTAGAGTCAGTCATGCTTAGCTTGCTATCAGCATAGATTACTGTTATGCATGGGGCAGGTGTACAATGTGTCACTTAGCGTGTTCATGTTGTAAAGTACATGTCCCAAACGGGAAAACATTTCTTTGTTGTTTCAAGATTAGGGAAAGTAGAACAGAAAGGAATTAAATATGTTGGCATATGGGAATCAAGAATATTATTAGTGCAAAGAAGTGAAAAACACAACTGGTGACTCATTCTCAAGCAAAAGTGTTTTTGCTGCTATAATTTATAGAGGCTTGTATAATATTCCTCATGTGGTTATAGATTGTACATTTTTCACTATAAATAAATAGTACATGTATTACTTGCATGTAAAATAGCATGCAGTAATCTGAGCCAAGTCAATTAATTAAACAAATTTGACATCAATCAATCAATCAATCAATCAATCAATCATAGTTACCTAATTATCTCAGGAAATTCTTGCTTTTATCAAGTAACAAATATTTAAAAAATAATGAACATGCCATCCCATTATAAAGTCTCTTAGCAATCCGTTTTAAATCCTTTTAAATATTGATCATTTTTAAGTTTTAATTTTAGTTGAATATTTTCATAACCTGCACAATTTCATTTTTCTTTGGAACGCTGTACATGTGAAGGACTTTACATATCGTTTGATAAGGAGTTATAAGCAGTTGATCTTTGCGTTATCTCCCATTGTCATCAGATACTGTGATCTAAAATGAAATTGGACTAAGTAAAAAATACTAATATTGCAAGTGACTCTTGACCCATCAAAGCAAAGGCAATAGTCAAGAAGTCATGTCAAGGTCAAGTGGTTGAATAATTAAGGGCATAATGTTTTCTCCTATTGCAGTGTATTCCATACGAACAGATGGATCAATTAAACCAGCTTCTTCAGGATATGTTAGACTACTTCACTCCACCTCCACAACTTGTAAGTATTCACTCCATCCCCTTATCCTGTAAGTATTCACTTCAATGAAACTTACTTCACCCCATCCCCGTATCCTGTAAGTATTCACTTCAATGGAACTTACTTCACTCCATCCCCTTATCCTGTAAGTATTCACTTTAATGGAACTTACTTCACTCCATCCCCTTATCTTGTACATATTCACTTCAATGGAACTTACTTCACTCCACCTCCACAACTTGTAAGTATTCACTTCAATGGAACTTACATCACTCCATCCCCTTATTATGTAAGTATTCACTTTAATAGAACTTACTTCACTCCATCCCTTTAACTTGTAAATATTGACTTTAA
The DNA here is from genome assembly GCA_029339505.1 of Unio delphinus. Lineage (NCBI taxonomy): Eukaryota > Metazoa > Mollusca > Bivalvia > Unionida > Unionidae > Unio > Unio delphinus. The sequence goes on along the minus strand of JAQISU010000291.1, from coordinate 80,173 downwards.
TAAAACTTATGGTATGCAGTAATATTTAATTCGGCATACCTGTCAACTTTCTTGACAGTGGTGGGGACATTTCAGGCCAATAAAAAAATGTTTTGTAGCCCATAAAGGTAAATCGTGAATGGGGTTTAGTGCACCCGTCCGAAATAAGTGCTACTGAATAATTTGGGAATATATATATATATATATATATATATATATATATATATATATATATATATATATATATATATATATATATATATATATATATATATATATATATATATATATATATATATATATATATAGATATATATATATATATATATATATATATATATATATATATATATATATATATAAAATATAAAATAAACAACGCCAACACGTATTAATGTTGTGACCGGTTTCGCTTTAATGCTTTATCAAACTGAATTTGTTATGATTGCTTACGTCATTAAATATATCCTGTTTCTGAGTAAACAATATGACATAAACAATATGACGTCATAGCTTACGTTTGTACATTTGTAACCTACTTTTCTTATTCTTTAATAAATAACATGGTCATGGAAATATGTATATATATATATACATATATATACATATATATACATATACACACATACATACATATACATATACATATATATACACATATATATACACATATACATACATATATATACACATATACACATACACACACATACATACATACATGCATATACACATATACATATATACACACACATACACACATACACACACATATATATATATATACACGCATACATATACATACATACATACATACATACATACATACATACATACATACATACATACATACATACATACATACATACATACATACATTCATACATACATACATACACACATATATATACTTCACATATTATTAATATTTAATACATAGAAATATATAAAACTGGATCTTCAAGATACTTGTATCTCTATTGGTAAATATGTGTAAAATTTATGAATAAATAGAGATAAACAGTTTTATTTTTATATATATATTACATTAATGAAGGTCGTTAAGTGCTTTGGAATTTAGACCTTTTGGATATACTGTATTAAGACGGTGAATCCAGTATGTCTCTTTTAGCAAACGTTCCATTTCTGATTCAGCTATAACAATAGGTTGAAAGGAAAAATCTTGCACAGTATGAGAACTATTGTTAAAGTGTACGGCAACATGAGATGAAAAAGATTTATGGATATAATTTTTTATGTCAGATCTATGTTGGTTCATACGTTTAGATATTTGTTGACTAGTTTGTCCAATATATTGGACGTCACATTTTTTGCATGTGATCAAATAAATAACGTTTGATGTTGCACAATTAGTATCACAATGCATATTAAACGTTTCTTTTGTATTACTACTACTGAAAGAAGTACTTTCATTAATAAGAGAACAGTGCGAACATCTAGGTCTATTACATTTAGTTGCTGATCCTTTTTTGTACGATGTTTTTTCTAATTTAGAATTAATTAGGTAATCTTTAAGATTTTTTGTCCTTTTATAAGCAAGCATGGGCTTGCTTTCGTGTAGCAATTTAACATTTTCTTTACCTGATAATTTTAATAAATCCCAATATTTATTGATAATCTTACCTATATTAGGTAAACTTGGGTTATATTCAATAATAAATGGAATGATATCCTTATTTGTATTTTTGATTTTACATTGTAATGATTCAAGTTGTGTAAGAGAAGATACTTTTTGGAAAGCAGCATTAATGATATCAATAGGGTAATTTCTATTTAGAAAATGCTGACCTAACTCTATCAAAGATGATTTAAAAACAGTGTCATCCGAAATAATTCTTCTATATCTTTTCGCTTGACTATATGGTATCCCGCTTTTACATGATTTAGGATGGCATGATGAATATTCAATATATTGATGCATATTTGTGTTTTTAACATGAACCATGGTAGTGATGTCATTATTTTCATTTTTTATGACATCTACGTCCAAAAATGATATTTTAGTTTTAGACACATTGAATGTAAACTTTATTGTTGGATGTAATTTGTTTAAACTGTCTATAAAATAATAAAGGTCTTCTAATGGATAACTCCAAATCATAAAGATATCGTCTAAAAACCTTAACCAAATATCTGGTTTTAAGAAACATTTATTTAGAAAATCATTTTCCAATTTTCCCATAAATAAAGATGCATAAGAAGGTGCCATAGGACTACCCATTGCTGTTCCCATTTTTTGGAGATAGTTTGTATTACCAAATTGAAAAAAGTTATTTTCGAGCACAAGTTTTATCAAATTACAAACATGTTCTTTTGATAGTTTAGATGTATATTTGTTTTCTCCAAGATAATATTTACATGCTTCGATACCATCATTGTGTGGTATATTCGTGTAGAGTGAAACCACATCAAGTGTAACTAGTAATGAATTTTGACTTATAATCCTATAATCCTTCTGAAGAATTTAAAGAAAACATAAGCAAATGTATTAATCAAATCGCTATACACAATTGCTCAATGCATGATGAACTAGATATCTTCCCGAATAAAATACGCACACCTCAATTTTATATTTTACCAAAAATACATAAAACGATTAATAAGTCACTACCTTTAGGATATCCAGGTAGACCTATTATTTCTAATTGTAACTCAGTTACAAATAATATATCCAAATATATTGATCATGTTTTACAACCACTAATGAAATCACTACCTTCATATGTCAAAGATACTTTTGATTTCATTACCAAATTGAAATCTTTACCAAAACTAACTGAAAATTCATTACTAGTTACACTTGATGTGGTTTCACTCTACACGAATATACCACACAATGATGGTATCGAAGCATGTAAATATTATCTTGGAGAAAACGAATATACATCTAAACTATCAAAAGAACATGTTTGTAATTTGATAAAACTTGTGCTCGAAAATAACTTTTTTCAATTTGGTAATACAAACTATCTCCAAAAAATGGGAACAGCAATGGGTAGTCCTATGGCACCTTCTTATGCATCTTTATTTATGGGAAAATTGGAAAATGATTTTCTAAATAAATGTTTCTTAAAACCAGATATTTGGTTAAGGTTTTTAGACGATATCTTTATGATTTGGAGTTATCCATTAGAAGACCTTTATTATTTTATAGACAGTTTAAACAAATTACATCCAACAATAAAGTTTACATTCAATGTGTCTAAAACTAAAATATCATTTTTGGACGTAGACGTCATAAAAAAGGAAAATAATGACATCACTACCATGGTTCATGTTAAAAACACAAATATGCATCAATATATTGAATATTCATCATGCCATCCTAAATCATGTAAAAGCGGGATACCATATAGTCAAGCGAAAAGATATAGAAGAATTATTTCGGATGACACTGTTTTTAAATCATCTTTGATAGAGTTAGGTCAGCATTTTCTAAATAGAAATTACCCTATTGATATCATTAATGCTGCTTTCCAAAAAGTATCTTCTCTTACACAACTTGAATCATTACAATGTAAAATCAAAAATACAAATAAGGATATCATTCCCTTTATTATTGAATATAACCCAAGTTTACCTAATATAGGTAAGATTATCAATAAATATTGGGATTTATTAAAATTATCAGGTAAAGAAAATGTTAAATTGCTACACGAAAGCAAGCCCATGCTTGCTTATAAAAGGACAAAAAATCTTAAAGATTACCTAATTAATTCTAAATTAGAAAAAACATCGTACAAAAAAGGATCAGCAACTAAATGTAATAGACCTAGATGTTCGCACTGTTCTCTTATTAATGAAAGTACTTCTTTCAGTAGTAGTAATACAAAAGAAACGTTTAATATGCATTGTGATACTAATTGTGCAACATCAAACGTTATTTATTTGATCACATGCAAAAAATGTGACGTCCAATATATTGGACAAACTAGTCAACAAATATCTAAACGTATGAACCAACATAGATCTGACATAAAACATTATATCCATAAATCTTTTTCATCTCATGTTGCCGTACACTTTAACAATAGTTCTCATACTGTGCAAGATTTTTCCTTTCAACCTATTGTTATAGCTGAATCAGAAATGGAACGTTTGCTAAAAGAGACATACTGGATTCACCGTCTTAATACAGTATATCCAAAAGGTCTAAATTCCAAAGCACTTTACGACCTTCATTAATGTAATATATATATAAAAATAAAACTGTTTATCTCTATTTATTCATAAATTTATATATATATATATATATATATATATATATATATATATATATATATATATATATATATATATATATATATATATATATATATATATATAGTTTATGGAGATGGTATTGTCATACAACATCAACAAACACACTTGTAGAAACAAATGTCAGTGTGTTGAATTTAAAAGTCAGCAAATATTAAAGGCATTTCCACAAGTTAAATACATTATGTCGAGGCAGATTTGACAGCTTTTGCACTAATATGCCAGCTGCATTACATGAGTAGCTATCCTAGAAGGATACTTATGAATATAAACTCATTGATGCCAAACAAGGAAGATAACGTGGGAGGTTGGGTTAAGTGTGTGTATATATATATATATATATATATATATATATATATATATATATACATATATATATATATATATATATATATATATATATATGACATGTCTTTTCTATTTAGCATTTCTGAGACCTCTATCTATGAGTGTTTGTACAATATTTGGAATCTGTCTTTACAATTCACTGCATTAAATAAATATGTATGGTTTGAATAAAGTGTCTGTTAATGGTCTGTACATTCACTGCATTAAATGAATATGTATGGTTTGAATAAAGTGTCTGTTAATTGTCTGTACATTCACTGCATTAAATGAATATGTATGGTTTGAATAAAGTGTCTGTTAATTGTCTGTACATTCACTGCATTAAATGAATATGTATGGTTTGAATACAGTGTCTGTTAATTGTCTGTACATTCACTGCATTAAATGAATATGTATGGTTTGAATAAAGTGTCTGTTAATTGTCTGTACATTCACTGCATTAGATGAATATGTATGGTTTGAATACAGTGTCTGTTAATTGTCTGTACATTCACTGCATTAAATGAATATGTATGGTTTGAATAAAGTGTCTGTTAATTGTCTGTACATTCACTGCATTAAATGAATATGTATGGTTTGAATACAGTGTCTGTTAATTGTCTGTACATTCACTGCATCATATCAATATGTATATGTTTATACAGCATCTCTCTTTTCCATTTGCTGATTAAATAAATATGCACTGGCATGTATAGACTGCTCCGTTGCCCTAATAATTAGAGTCTTCACCTCGAATGTGGGAGGTCATGAGTTCGATCCTCAGCTTAGTCATACCAAAGACTTTAAAAAATGGTACTAACAGCTGCTCCACTTGGCGCTCAGCGTTAAGAAGTTAGTGTTAGGACTGTTCCACCTGGTGCCAGGATAATGTGACTGGGTGGGATATGATACTACATATCTGCTGCATGATGCTTCAGTGTTAGACATCACTTTAAGCTGCCACATTGCATACATCATAGGGACCCCGAGTGGCCGAGTGGTCTAAAGCGCTTTCCGTTACGGATCACTGCCATCTCACCTCTGGCAGCGTGGGTTCAGGTCTAAGATTGAGCTAATGTAGTTATGTGAGAAAGCTTGCTAGTAGCTTCTTGTGGGTCAGTGGTTCTGAAAAATGGTGCTAAACCCTACAAGAACAACAAAGCATACATCATAGCAATAAGACTGAAAAATGGTTAAAGGTATTTTAAAAATCCAAATCACAGACACTCACACAGAGGCATATACAGACTGTGGTATCTGTCTTTTCCATTAACTGCATACAAATAATATATATATGGGTCTTTATACAGTATCTGTTATCTGTCTTTTCCATTATCTGCATTAAATTAAAATGTACAAGTTTTTATAGTGTCTCTTTTCTGTTATTTCCATTCACTGCATTAAATTGATATGAATTGTTTTGTATACAGTGTCTAGTATTGTCTTTTCCATTCACTGCATTAAATTGATATGTATGGTTTTGTAAAGTGTATGGTATCGGTCTTTTCCATTCAATGCCTGAAATTAATATCTGTGTATATTTATACAGTCTCTGATATATTGTTTTTCTATTCACGGAATTAAATTGATATGTTTGGTTTTGTACAGTGTCTGGTATCTGTCTTTTCCATTCACTGCATTAAATTAATATCTGTGTATATTTATACAGTGTCTGATATATTGTTTTTCTATTCACGGCATTAAATTGATATATATGGTTTTGTACAGTGTCTGGTATCTGTCTTTTCCATTCACTGCATTTAATTAATATGTATGGTTTTGTACAGTGTATGGTATCTGTCTTTTCCATTCACTGCATTAAATTAAAATCTATGTATATTTATACAGTGTCTGATATATTGTTTTTCTATTCACGGCATTAAATTGATATGTATGGTTTTGTACAGTGTAAGGTATCTGTCTTTTCCATTCACTGCATTAAATTGTTATGTATGAATTTAAATAGTGTCTGATTTCTGTCTTTTCCATACACTGCATTTAATTAGTATGTATGCTTTTGTACTGTGTATGGTATCTTTAAATTAATTTCTGTGTATATTTATACAGTGTTTGATAATCATATTGTTATTCCATTCACAGCATTAAATCCATATGTGATTTGAGCTCCTTAATAACAGATATAAAAGAGAGAATTTTATTATAAATAAGATTACAAGGAGCAATAAATAAATGATGTGTGAAAATTGGAACCAAGGATTAATTACATCAATTAATCCTCAAGTCAAACTTCGATCAAAATATGTGTGTGTCCAAGCTGCACTTTTTTTTCGGTATGTGATTTAAGTTTTAAAGACAGTTATGATTTATCTGGATGAGTATTATATTAAAACATACATACATGGGAAGATATACTTGTGATGAAATGTAGCAACCTTTCCTATAAAAATTGCAATCCCTGTGAAAGCACTTCATATTTTAGCCATGCATTGTAGTCCAGAGGAGCACTAGACCTCTGCAAGATGCTAAAATCCAGATTATTAAAGAAGATGAAATTACCCTGAATCACTTATATGCTGGTAATGCCAGTGGAATTTGGTACAGGGTCAAAGTTCAGCAGTTTGTTGGCAGACTGGTAAGTCATTCTTGTTTACTTAATTCTCTGTTCCATATTTTATTTTTCTAGGTACTCTTTGAATACTCTCTAAGACAATTTATTGAGCCATACCTATGCAAATGTACATTTATTCAAAGTATGACATTATGATTAAGGCAAGATTTAACAGCCACATGGCTTGCCCTGTATTCATAGATGTTTTTTTTATTGTTCATTGGTTTGCTGTTTTTATTTATTTGTTTATTTATTTATTTATGTATTTGTTTGTTTATTAATTATATTTGATTTACCTGCAGTTGTCTGTGTACCTGGTTGATATGGGAGAATACTCTGTAATGTCTCCAGAGGAGTTACAGCCCCTTCCATGGAAATTCTGGAAAATACCAATGCAAGCATTTACTGCCAAATTGGGAGGTAACTTGGACACAACTATAGAGAATGAGAGAGAAGGAGAGGGAGATAATGGCAGAAGTGTAGAATGATGCAGAAAGGTTTTGTTACATTTTAAACCTAAACCAGACATGATAAATTTAAGAGCAACACCTTGAACAGCTGTATATTTATTTACAGAATGCCACAAGAAAATAATACTATTAAAAATGAATTAAACTATAAAAACTAATCATGCAGTTTATTTGTCATCATAGTGTTCGATAGTGTTACTTCTGCATGTCTGTTAGGTTACCGTTATGTAAATATTAAAGTGTCAGTGTTTTACCCATAGTGATAGAATTGTTAAGTGTATATTGATAAGCAGTGAGCACTGGAACTTTTTTATTAACATTATTTTCCTGTCATAAATTGGCCATTGGTCAAGGAACCATCCCATGGCAGCCATACAAATGTAAGTAAAGAATAAATTACACAATTTCCAGTTAATTAGAACATAAAAAAGCAGCAGATACAGAATGATATACATAACAATTGCATCTTTACAAAATAGATTTTAAAAGATCTAAATAACTGAAAATTTAAGTACATGATGCTAAATTGAGGTAGACATTGAGTTTTAGTTTAAATTCTCATTTTTTTTAGATATGTTTTTAATTGCAAAAAATAATAATATCCAAAAATGCTGTAAATTTAAAGGTTGTTTTAAGTGTAAAAATAGACATCAATGCCAGTTGCAGTTTGTTAAAAAAAATTTAACTCACTGTTTGCACCTTGCTACGTTTTATTTTTGTGAGCAATGACTCACTCTTGTATTTTATTCTTGCAATTTTAATTTCACTAGCTAAAGCATGAGATATAGCTGTCACTTTTCTGACTACTGCAATAAAAGTTTGACATTCAAGTATTTTGAGAGTTACATCTTTTTCCACATCAGTTTTTGCATTCAGTGAAGAAAATTAAACTCGTTGTATTGCTAGGAGGTCATGTTGTGAGTCTATCATAGCTAAGCATCATATTCAAAAGTATTTAATTAGTTTTAGTTAATTTATCATTTAATTAGTTTTAGTTAATTTATCATTTAATTAGTTTTAGTTAATTTATCATTTAATTAGTTTTAGTTCATTTATCATATGATAAGTTTTAGTTAATTTATAATTTAATTAGTTTTAGTTCATTTATCATTTAATTAGTTTTAGTTAATTTATCATTTAATTAGTTTTAGTTAATTTATCATTTAATTAGTTTTAGTTCATTTATCATTTGATTAGTTTTAGTTAATTTATCATCTAATTAGTTTTAGTTCATTTATCATTTAATTAGTTTTAGTTAATTTATCATTTAATTAGTTTTAGTTCATTTATCATTTGAATAGTTTTAGTTAATTTATAATTTAATTAGTTTTAGTTAATTTATCATTTAATTAGTATTAGTTCATTTATCATTTAATTAGTTTTAGTTCATTTATCATTTGATTAGTTTTAGTTAATTTATCATTTAATTAGTTTTAGTTAATTTATCATTTAATTAGTTTTAGTTAATTTATCATTTAATTAGTTTTAGTTCATTTATCATTTGATAAGTTTTAGTTAATTTATAATTTAATTAGTTTTAGTTCATTTATCATTTAATTAGTTTTAGTTAATTTATCATTTAATTAGTTTTAGTTAATTTATCATTTAATTAGTTTTAGTTCATTTATCATTTGATTAGTTTTAGTTAATTTATCATTTAATTAGTTTTAGTTCATTTATCATTTAATTAGTTTTAGTTAATTTATCATTTAATTAGTTTTAGTTCATTTATCATTTGATAAGTTTTAGTTAATTTATAATTTAATTAGTTTTAGTTCATTTATCATTTGATTAGTTTTAGTTAATTTATCATTTAATTAGTTTTAGTTCATTTATCATTTAATTAGTTTTAGTTCATTTATCATTTGATTAGGTTTAGTCAATTTATCATTTAATTAGTTTTAGTTCATTTATTATTTAATTAGTTTTAGTTAATGTCATTTAATTAGTTTTAGTTCATTTATCATTTAATTAGTTTTAGTTCATTTATCATTTAATTAGTTTTAGTTAATTTAATTTAATTAGTTAGTATATACGGTAGCTACCTCCTCTGGCAGATTTTTACAATAGGTGTACACATTTTATTTCTGTTTTCCTTGTCGTATGTGCTTAATCAGAATCTTTGTTCAACAATATAAGCAATTGTAAAGTTTTATGATCAAATTGTGGAAGTAGCATGCCCATATCTACCGTATATACTCGTGTATAAGCCCATTTGCGTGTAAGCCAATCCCCAAACTGAACAGGTATAAGCATTCAAAAGTGCATGACCCTTGTATAAGCTGACAGGTCCACAACTCTGAGACATCTCAAGATGCACGAGGTAGTTTTTAAATACATTCATTAAGCAAACGTATATTTAAAAAAATACATATATATACTTCTCGAGGTTAGAGTGGATGATTACTAAAAAGAAATGGTATAAACTTGTTTTCTTTTTTTTATTTTCTGTTTTCATATTGGTTTTGCCTAATTTAAATTTGTGTATAATTTGATCAAACGATGACAAGAATTTACCAATCGCGAGTTGATGTTACACTACCTCACCCTTTTGGCTGTATTTTTGACTGTTTATGCATTATTCATTGGACTTTTTATATCAGTGTACCATTAGTCAGATTTTTACTTTGCTTTGAAATTGTAAATGCCTAACTCTTAAATACATTAATGGAATTTCCTTAAACGTAATTAGAAAATTATGCTAAAATTGTAAAAACCGAGATGTAGTTTGCTTTCATGTAAGTGACCTTACACCATACCTGTAAGCCCTCCCGATTTTTTGGGTCACTCCACACCTACATCCAGATTTCATAATCTGTTACAATTGTTGCAGTGACTGCCAGAGTATTACATTATGTCTTCGATTTTCATTTCTTTTAAACAAGAAAAGTCTTACATGTTCTGTTGTATGATTTATGAATTATTGTTGTGACTAAATAATTACTTTACTAGAAAGAATTTTCCTCTTCACTAAATTGAACGTTAAGTTTAAAGACTATTCACATTTTTAAATCTCTACAAAATAAATAAATAAATAAATAAACCACAACAAAAAATATACCACAACAACAAAATCATACACAATTAATTTCAATCCCAAGAATGATCACTAGGAATGCAATAACTCCATACGCTATTGCACCATTCCCATGACAGAAACTTACATGAGTGAACACCTGGCATTTTTTACCGTATATTCCAATGTTAATTACCATTGATAAATTAAAGGAAGGAATGAAATACATACCATGCAGAAAATGTGTCCTCAAAAGTAATTTTGAATGCATGTTTTTTTTTTTAAGCAAACAATACTAAATGCTTCACGAGTTGATAATAAGGATAGATATGCAATGAGGGGGAAAATAGTTGTCACATGTACGTTATCGTGAAACTGCCTATATAGGTACCATTAGATCAACAACATTGGGAATCTTTTATTTGCCAATCAATTGCTGTTGCTTGCATAACACAATATTGTATAATATGTTTTTTTTTTATCAAATACTGAGGGCTTGTTGTTTTCTCAAAATAGTTGTCACATCGTTAAGGATTAACTTTTAATTAGTTGAGCTGGCTTTCTTACTTGTTTATTTAAGACTAATCTCAACAGCTAATCAGAATATGAAAATAGAGCACGTCTTGGGGCAAAAAAATGGGCGAATCACAGGGAAAAATGGTGAGTCTTTTTTGCAAATTTCATGCATATATTGGACCAGGAAGATCGATCGTTATTTAGAGAAAACAATCTCTATTTTATTTATTCAGTCTCCCTACTAAACTTTTGGAAACGATCATAGGTTTGCCTTACAGTTCTGTTTTACAAAACTATGGTAATTGTGCTAATATTATGGAATAAAATGGCAATTATGCATCAATGTACTGGTATTGTTGCCAGTCAAAATTCCCTCTAACACAAATTACAGAGTTTTATTCATTAACTGTCATGTACTGCTGTAACAAAATGAAAGACAAATTCGCTGACTTATCAACATACGAGACTCCCAAACATCAAGGTTTCCATTGTATGGAAGGATACAATGTTTGTTTAGCCAAAACACAAAACTAAAATTGATTGATGTTAACCTTAGTTGATCTATATGAGAATTGTAGCCTTTTTTATTACCACTCTTTGTGAACATGTAAATTATGCTTGTTATGTGCCTTTTATAACTAAATGTGCATACTTTTAAAAAATATGACCTCAATTTGTAGGATCGCTTATATCATTGAAAATGAGTAACTCATGAGAGGTGATTCATCGTAAATGAAACAACTAGATGAATTGTTATCTGGCAGAATGCAATTTGGTCTAAACAATAAATGAAACACAATTGGCATCAGCTTGTTTGGGAACAATAAGGATTTAACTGATGCTATGCACGCTTGGCACTGTATAGCTGTACAGCCTCATCTCCCCAGTAAACGCAAGCAGCTTGTGAATTATGGAGTCTGTATTTTTTAACTTTATTTAATTTCGTATTGAAGAAATCTGAAAATATCCCCATGCAAAATAATAGCAAATCAATAATTATAACAAATGTTGGGTCACAGAAAGCTATTTGTTTTACATACCTATGTCTTAGGGCCTAGAAAAAAAGATTTACAGCCATTACAGTAGTCAACAAAAGACCTAAAACTCTAAAGTTTATACATTGGCTCATGAATAAGCTGCCCCCCTCCTTCTTCTAGACCTTTATTTTTTCCTAAATTATTTGGCTTATACATGAGTATAGACGGTATACAGTATTGTGTACAGTAGAATATGGGATCATTTTGTCTCAGACAATGGGTCACAAATGTTTTGTATCAACACACACACACGCACAAATACAAAGATGACTACTGAACAGTCACAGTAGTTTTATATGACCTGACCAATTTTGAACATCTTTAAGTTTTTATTGATTCTGGAATTTAACCCCTTATTCTCCCCAATTTCTATCTTTAAAATCCATTGAAAAGTTGATTACCATCCTAAATAGATGGAGACGTTGATGTTATCAATGGTTTCTTGATGGGCTTGAAGTTGACAGAGATGTTATTGGTGTTGATATAGGTGTCATTTGTGCTGATACAAGCGTTGTTAAAGTTTATCACAAAATGCTCCCCTTTATGCTGTGCTTCACAAAATCAGAATGCCAACCAAGAGTTTTGAAATGTAGTTGTGCTAGTGTCTGACCTATTTGCAGACAGCTGATCTTTCCCTATGTCACATCTATTTTTTGACACTTAACAGTAAAAAGTGAATTAGTTTTCACACTGTTCCAGATTTTATTGATATCACTTTCAGGAATAAAGCCCATGGGAGGATCCTGGTCGGAAGGAACAAAGTTGAAATTTACTGAGTTAGCATTTGACAAAGACTTAGTGGGTCTTGTCATTTCAGACAGGAATGATGATGGAGCCGTTTCACTTCATTTGGTGGACACTTCACAGGATGTGGATATTTGCATTGATGAAGTTCTCTTGACCAAGCAATTTGCTGTTATTGCATGATCATCTTACTGCTGATTGTTATCTCCCTTCGAATCTCTTTAAATGGTTACCATTGGCAATATGATACATCACATCCTGCATAATGACACATTTCATGTTAAATCCAATTGATATATTTATGCTCATAGATACCCACAGTATAGTTTGTGCACATTGAGGCCATAGTTGAGTGTAGATCAAACATTAACAAGGAACAATAAATAAATAAATCCTGATGCATATATGTTTAATAATCATATTCAATACACCAACTTTTGACAACTTTCAGTGTTGAAATGATATAGTGTGTTGGCCAAGGAACAGATACAGTGGGAGTTTAATTCATGCAATATATCAAATTGGAATATTTAATAATCCATGTTTAATTAATATGACTTGTCTAGTGAGGTGAAATTCATCTTAAAATGAATGGAACACCTTATGATGTACATAAACATTCAATACATGACATACTGAACAACAGTACAGATGTAAAATGATACTCTGATAGTTGTTCAAAAATCTTGTAAAGATCACATAGCAAATGTAAACTTTCATCATACTCCTAATGTATCAACTATACATATCCAAAGATAAACACGTTGCTCTGTATTAGATGTTTTTAAATTATTCTTAATCTATATTTAGATGTACATGAGTTGGCTTTCTATTATATTTTTGGCTTTTTAATCATGTTAATATTCACCAGTCATTTTTGTTAAGTATTAGGCAATTTTAAAGTAACCAAGTATTCATGGTGAAAAATCACCAAGTCTTGCCTATAATTCCTAGGTAGAAATTCGGTGACGAGTGTGGCTTACTCACTGTATCTGTATAGGGATGGTCATGGTCATGTCAGTCAAAGAGATCCAGAAAACAGCATGCCATGGTCATGTTATTCAATCAATCAAAGAGATCCAGAAAATAGCATGTCATGGTCATGTCATTCAATCAATCAGAGATCCAGAAAATAGGATGTCATGGTCATGTTATTCAATCAATCAAAGAGCTCCAGAAAATAGTATGCCATGGTCATGTTATTCAATCAGTCAAAGACATCCAGAAAATAGCATGTCATGGTCATGTCATTCAATCAAAGACATCCAGAAAATAGCATGCCGTGGCCATGTCATTCAATCAGGCAAAGAGATCCAAAAAATAGCATGTCATGCTCATGTTATTCAATCAGTGAAAGACATCCAGAAAATAACATGTCATGGTCATGTCATTCAATCAATCAAAGAGATCCAAAAAATAGCATGCCATGGTCATGTTATTCAATCAGTCAAAGACATCCAGAAAATAACATGTCATGGTCATGTCATTCAATCAATCAAAGAGATCCAAAAATAGCATGCCATGGTCATGTCATTCAATCAATCAAAGAGATCCAAAAATAGCATGCCATGGTCATGTCATTCAATCAATCAAAGAGATCCAGAAAATAGCATGCCATGGTCATGTTATTCAATCAGTCAAAGACATCCAGAAAATAGCATGTCATGGCCATGTCATTCAATCAGTCAAAGAGATCCAGAAAATAGCATGCCATGGTCATGTCATTCAATCAGGAAAAGAGATCCAAAAAATAGCATGCCATGGTCATGGCATTCAATCAGTCAAAGAGATCCAGAAAATAGCATGTCATGGTCATGTCATTCAATCAATCAAAGAGATCCAACAAAAGCATGCCATGGACATGTCATTCAATCAATCAAAGAGATCCAAAAATAGCATGCCATGGTCATGTCATTCAATCAATCAAAGAGATCCAGAAAATAGCATGCCATGGTCATGTCATTCAATCAATCAAAGAGATCCAGAAAATTGCATGTCATGGCCATGTCATTCAATCAGTCAATGTTTGAAGGATAATAATAAATCTTGAGAATGAGTTCAATTCTCATTACAAGCTTTAAATTTTGTATAATTCGCTAAAAAGGATTGTCATCAATCAGTTTAAAATATGACAAGCCAATATACAGATCATCTTTGTTTTAATGCCATCATTTGTGCTTAATGTCTTGAAGACATCCTGATGTGATCCATTTCTAGAGTCATTGATCAAAAACTAAACAAAATGTTTTCATTATTGGAAATGGGAGTGGGGAATAGAAATGCATATGCTTAACCAAAGTCCATATTGTGTTTTACGCATAGCACCTTATAAATGTTTCATGGAACAAATTAATATACTTTGCCATGACATCAGGTATAAAAATAATTGAAACATAAATTATTTTCTTTGTTAAGGACTCAGATCAGTACACATAATTTCTTCCATTACAGAGAATGATATTTGAGGAATGGGAAAAGTGAAAGGATTGCATACGAGACAAAATATGAGATGTTTTGATGAAATTTTGTATTGGTTTTTATTTTGGTAGTACCTGAAATCGTATATCTGATTATGATATATATTGTATAGATGCATGTACACAGCATCACAACACATTTGCTTAATAAAGTTGGACATTGGTGTTCAAAAAAGATTTGTCTGTTACAAAAACATTACATTTCTTATTTCAAACCAATTATAAATATAAATATAATCAGATTCTTTTAAAAAGTGAATAACCACTCATAACCTCACTTCTTTCAATAGAGAATATGTTATTTTTATAAGTGAATAATAAGAATATATATTATTTCACAGAGGATCTTGTATATGTATTGCATGCATAGTGAAAACTAGATTGCAATAGAAACAATGCAAGCAATTTTTTACATATGTGATTATAGAATAATTGGGATTACTGTATATAGATGCATAACTTTCTTGAGTGTCTTTGATTTTTGTTCTCCTGGCATCAATATATATATATATATTTGATTCCAGGCGTTTCCACAGTAATGAACATGGAATCATAGTCAACAGAAACAAACAGAATCTAAGGTTTGATGGAATAATTTTTTTTGTGGTAACCACAAAAATTAAAGCTTATATACCTAACCTCAAGATCATCTGAAAATAGCCAGTGGAATGGCTTCAAAATTTGAACTACCAGAGGAATGTGCTTACTTGAAAACAATATGATGCACACAATGTAAATGGTGTCATAGCTTATTGACATCTTTTGAATCCCAGATGATATTGTAAATGGTGTCATAGCTTATTGACATCTTTTGAATCCCAGATGATATTGTAAATGGTGTCATAGCTTATTGACATCTTTTGAATCCCAGATGATATTGTAAATGGTGTCATAGCTTATTGACATCTTTTGAATCCCAGATGATATCAATTATTCACATATGGTCAGCTAGAAAAAAAATAACACATCAAACTTGAATCTTAGCATGGGAAATGTTGATTGTGACTAAAAGCTTACATAAACTCCATGCATGAGCACATGCTTATCTTGTGTTCCTGTTAACGAAATATACATGTGTCTATGAATATAGGTCAGCTGACTGCACTCCATATTTTGTCTTTGTCAACTTACTTTAACAGCAATGATGTATTTTCTGGTATGCAATACACAAAATTTAATTGATACATTTCAATACAAAATTGAATTGATACATTTCAATACAAAATTGAATTGATACATTTCAATACAAAATTTAATTGATACATTTCAATAAAAGACAAATATCAAGTTAAAGTTTAGACTATTGGCTTACTCATCAAAATCAAATCTGGTATGCAATACACAAAATTTAATTGATACATTTCAATACAAGACAAATATCAAGTTAAATTTTAGACTATTGGATTACTCATCAAAATCAAATCTGGAATTATACTTCCAGCAGATATTGTATTATTGAGTATTGAAAAAACCTAACACTCATGAACTGCCGCCTGTCTAAAAAAAATGTATGCCAAATGTTAACAATCTGTTTGACACAGTTGCTGTAAACCGAAATAGAGCCATTGTTTGGTTCACTTTACTACAAGCCAATTTGTGTACCAGGATTAAAAAAGTCCCAGAATTGAATAGATTTAATCATTACTGTATACAAAGTTTAATTCCAGTATGTATCGATTGGATTTCTTATTTGTGATGGAATTACGTTTTTTTATCTCTTAGCACAGCTGTTATGAGTAGGAAAGGGGTATATGGACATTTGATATATGTATATAATTATATATAGATAATGGCACATGACTAGCTTATGTTGTAATGATGCATATTTATCTTAGAAATAAATACAGGCAGGATAAGCTTTCAAAATTAATACACATTTGTATAATTATACCATTCCACTTTGTTGATGAGGTTTCCATTTGATCATTTAGTTGTCTGTTTTAACACACTGTAACCATGTGTGTCTTTTATGTAATGACAAATTTTGGCATCGTAGAATATCATTTGGAATATTGCGCTATGTTGATAAATAAATGGCGCATCCTAGAATATCATTTTGAACATTGTGCTATGTTGAGAAATAAATGGCACATCCTAGAATATCATTTGGAACATTGTGCTATGTTGAGAAATAAATGGCTCATCCTAGAATATCATTTGGAACATTGTGCTATGTTGAGAAATAAATGGCACATCCTAGAATATCATTTGGAACATTGTGCTATGTTGAGAAATAAATGGCACATTCTAGAATATCATTTTGAACATTGTGCTATGTTGAGAAATAAATGGCACATTTTTGAATGTATTTAAGAACATTAGTTATGCTAGCATGTAAATAACTGGGTCAGTGATATTTTATGGATGAAGAATATAACGTTTGAGAAAATGATAAACATGGTTATGTTTGCTGATCATCACTTTTATTCACAAATGTAACATCTTTAGAACTTTTTACTTGTAATTTTAATGATTAACCTATGAAATGCCAAAACTTATGTCCATGTCTTTGGTTTCATTCCAAAACTGGATAAATACTTTTTAAGAACAGATTAGGTTAGAGTTGTTTATAGCAGTTATCTGGAATTCACTTCAATGTACACTTCCAATAATAGGTCATTATTGTGTTCTGCTGCTTCAATTAATAATGAACAGTGGTATATGACACAAACTACAATGAGGAAAACATATGGTATTGTTTTAATAAATATTACATGCATTGTCATAGTTTTTATGATTTGTGTGTTCCCTTGACTGTCTGTATACTTCCATTCTCTGTATTTTAGTTCCCATGACTGTCTTTATAATTCTTTTCCCTGTATATTTAGTTCCCTTGCCATTTACCATCATTGTCTCTGCCAGGTGTTTGTGTTATCTTTTATATTTCTACTTTGTGCATTGTTGTTTTCTGCTTCATATCAATCGTGTGTTTTCACCAGGAGACATCATATGATGTCCAGTTCGTACTGTATGAAAATATGTCCAATCTTACATCCAGGAGACTTCATAGGATGTCCAGTTGGTACTGTATGACAATATTTCCAATCTTACATCCAGGAGACTTCATAGGATGTCAAGTTGATACTGTGTGAAAATATGTCCAATCTTACATCCAGGAGACTTCATATTATGTCCAGTTGGTACTGTATGAAAATAGTTCCAATCTTACATCCAGGAGACTTCATATGATGTCTAGTTGGTACTGTATGAAAATATTTCCAATTTTACATCCGGGAGACTTCATATTATGTCCAATTGATACTGTATGAAAAAAGTTCCAATCTTACATTCAGAAGACTCTATATGATGTCTAGTTGATACTGTATGAAATTATTTCCCATCTTACATCCAGGAGACTTCATATGATGTCCAGTTGGTGAAGTACGACACTATTTCCAATCTTAGATCCAGGAGACTTCATATGATGTCCAGTTGGTCAAGTAGGACAATATTTCCAATCTTACATCTAGAAGAGACACCATGATAACATCTGTCATGAAAATCTAGTTATATCAGCTTTATTTAAATTGAATGTGACACTTTCATCATTACATTATATTTGATTGGTTCTTAATGATAATGGTAAACATCTGATTTCAATTATGGGTGCTGCAATGAATATTAATATGCCTGAACAGTTGGTAATCACAACATGGGGTTTTCACCAATGGTGCCTAGTTCATTCAACATCAAAAAACATGTAGTGCTGATCTGACATTCAAATATGACTGCCATATTAATTGTATCAATCAAGAATATCAAAGATTGTTTCAATAATCAGGATGTAACAAGAACAGTTTTGTCAAAATCATTGTCAAATGATTTTGCTAGAAGAGTACCTTCCAAGGAACTGTTATAAAATACAGACATAATAACATTTGTACTCACCAACTAAATTTTGATATGATTTTTATGATTTGCCCAAATGTTAAAGACTTCTTTATTAGAAGCAATAGTATAATATTAGATAATACAGTAACATTTTGTAGACTGCTACTATTATGTTAGTACAAATTTAGATAATACAGTAACATGTATTGTAGACTGCTACCATGATATCGGTCTAATTTAGATAATACAATAACATGTATTGTAGACTGCTACCATGATATCGGTCTAATTTAGATAATACAATAACATGTATTGTGGACTGCTACCATGATATCAGTCTAATTTAGATAATACAGTAACATGTATTGTAGACTGCTACCATGATATCGGTCTAATTTAGATAATACAATAACATATATTGTGGACTGCTACCGTGATATCGGTCTGATTTAGATAATACAGTAACATGTGTTGTAGACTGCTACCATGATATCGATCTAATTTAGATAATACAATAACATGTATTGTAGACTGCTACCGTGATATCGGTCTAATTTAGATAATACAATAACGTGTTGTAGACTGCTACCATGGTATCAATCTAATTTAGATAATACAGTAACATGTAGACTGCTACCATGATATCAGTCTAATTTAGATTATACAGTAACATGTATTGTAGACTGCTACCATGGTGTTGTTATAAACTTTTATAATGCAGTAAAAAATATGTTGTAGAATCCTATCCTTATGTCAGTATTAATTAAGATTAATTTAGTGACACTTGTTGTAGACTGCTATAATGTCCTTAGTGTAATTTTAGATAATACAGTTACATGTGTTGTAGGCTTCCAGCTTGATATTTTGTAAATTTAGATAATACAGTACCATATTGTAGATGGCTACCATGATGTTGGTGTTAATTTAGATAGTACAATAACGTATTGTAGACTGCTTCCATGATGTTAGTGTAAATTTAGATATTACAGTAACATGTATTGTAGACTGCTACCATTATGTTAGTATAAATTTAGATAATACAGTCATAGGTGTTGCAGACTGTTATTATGATTTCTTTGTCAATTTATATAACACAATGACGAGTGTTGAAGACTGCTATTAATGATTTTACTTGAAATTGAGATAATACAGTCATATGGAATCACCTCACAATTAATACTTCAAGTTCAGTACCCACGAATGTAGTTCTAGTCTATTTTTAGAACATTTTTTCCTGTCTCACTTTGGTGGTAATAGAAGAGTTATATTGATGCATTTTTGGTAGGAATTTAAAGGTAATTGTTCATTCTTGAGAATACGAGCTGAGAGAGTGGTTGTCAGTATGTATTTTGGCAACAGTGCACATGGAGTAATAAGGCCTTGGTGATGATCCGGAAAATGAAATCTGTGTTCTGTGTACATGCTGTTCTGTTTACAGTGCAGCCACTCAAAAAAATGCCGGTGAATCCCTGACAAGAACTTCACCGTGAAGTCATCTTTTGATGTATTTAGATTCACATACGATTTGTATTGATTGTCACACAGGTGAAAGGTCAGTACTGAGAAATATATGTAGAGAACATATAGTAAAATTATTTGTGGTCTATGTCCTGTCAGGGCAGTTATTATTAAACTTTAAATTGCTATAAAAATGTTATTATTATTGATAAACACACGAAATTTGAAGGTGTTATATATATTGACATTTAAAATATAAAAATGACATTAAAAATTAAAAATTAATGTCATTTTTAAACTTTTAATGAAATTTAAAACAAAAAAAATGCCCTTTAAAATGCACATATATACACAATATTTTTGAAAATGATACCAAATGATAGCAGCATGTTTATACTCCTACACCATATACAAGCTAAAATGATGGATATTTTAGTCAAATTTTATCTGAGAAAATATCTTTGTAAATCAAAAATAGACGTTCGTTTAAAATATGTGAAGACAGAGTATATTTTATATTGATCATTGAAACTATTTATTAGGGGTCCAAGCAGTTAATTTCTATGTCTATGATGGGGTGACTTCCTGAGTAACACATATCTGCTTATATAGCCTTTATTAATTGTTAATAAACATAGTTAAAGGGTGTTTAGTGAGAGGACAGTGATGAAAACCCCATGCTAATCATTCCAGAACAAACCTTCGTATACTTTATACACATACCTGTAATTGCTAACAGCCGTATCTAGCGAGAACTTCACAAATGACCACAGAACATAGGATTGTGCTTTTCAACTTGGATTTACAAGTCACAAAGCATAGGATTTGCTCAGGAAATATAATGTTAACGCTACCAATAGAACCATTCAGCCGACAGTAGCTTCAAACCCGAAATAATTACCCAAAAGCTTATAAACTACAGAAAGAACCATTCAGCCGACAGTAGCTTCAAATTCGCAAGAAAGACCGATAAGCTTATAAAACGAACACCGATGTGTGAAGCGAAAACTGGCTGCAGCGTTTGCAGGTTTGAACGAATATGCGATATCAGCCCCTAAAACGATATTTAATATTATCACGAGCGAGTGGCTGATGTATCGGCCTAGCATGAAATAAATAAGTTTTTAAGTCAAAACAAATTTATTTGCTTTCGTATAGGGACTCAATTCATCACAAGTTTCATTTGTTGTATGGCAATTATCTTATTTCGGATGATGGCTGATTCGGACCAGAGCTGATTCAAACCCTGGCTGATCCGGCCATAAATGCCAGGCGCATTTGAGCATTATGAAATATTAAAAGAGAAACAAAAATAAGATCACTCAACATAAAATGTTGATATTCAGCTTGAATACATAAGATAGCTATTAGCGTATTCCAAGCCGAAATCATAATAAAATATAAACGACGAGCTTCCATCGTTTAAAATATAAGGTTAATATTTCATAAATCAGAATAGTAATACAACTGTCGAAAACTGTAATGGATTTAGATTGACCCAGTGTTTGTTTAATTTTTCAAGCAAATCGTACTTCGCATTATATTAATAACTAAATTTGTGTAATGGGTTCCTGTTGAATTAAACAATCATATAAAGCACTTCGGTGTTTTTATTAATTTTTTTGTATATACTGTTATCGTTGAATTGTTGTATAGTATATTGTATTGTTTAACTATAAATTCTGCAAAATTTTAATGGAGTCATTAACATACCTAGACCTGCTTGCATAGGTATAACAATCTGCAACACACGCACACACACACACACACACACAGATATATATATATATATATATATATATATATATATATTATATAGAGAGAGAGAGAGAGAGAGAGAGAGAGAGAGAGAGAGAGAGAGAGAGAGAGAGAGAACTGTGCTAGTCTTATTTATTGAATTTGTTTTAATGTTAGTGATATTATTGTTTCTGAAAAGAATAAACTATTTACATTTTGCAATGTGGATGCGGTGATCGGGCTGCTTTAAAAAATGTCTCACTACTATAAAAGGTTTTACTTTATATCATTTCATTACATGTTATAACACCATTTTCACGCGAACATGTATGTATGTATGTATCTATGTCTGTATGTCTGTATGTCTGTATGTATGTATGTATGTATGTATGTATGTATGTATGTATGTACAAAGATTATAATAAGATATTTCCATATTAAATAATATACATTTTCTAATGCAATTTATTATGTCTTTATGATTTATTGCCTGCTAGTTATAATAAAACATTGCTATACATTTAAACTTTTGCGTTTATTAATGTTTACCTCAATAATAGTAGGCATCTGTTATTACATTTTCCGGAAATTGGGTTTGACACGGACACGATTTAGAAAGAATTCTTCTGTCATTAACTGAAATATATTTTGACTAATTTATAGGAAAACGACCGAACACTATATTAAATCCATTATTTATTCGAAAAGGTATTATCTTTAGATGAAAGAAAATGAAAACCATGAGACCAACATAAAATGGAGGATCACACACAACATTTGAAAATTAAATGGTCCTTACCTTACTGTAGATTAAGTAATTGCGTGTATATTAATTGTCGCACGAGTTCTAGGGGGACCCAGAGTGTCCGAGAAGTACATAGGGTTCATCGTTACGGATCACATCCATCTCACTTCTTGACTGCGTGGGTTTGAGTCTCATGCTCGGTCAATGGGAGTACGTGTGAAAGTTTGCTAAGTAGCTAGCTCCTCGTGTGTCGGCGTTTCCTTCCGTGGCTTTCCCGGGTTATTCCTCGTTTATACTGGCCGCCTTGTGTAACTTACCTTGTGCTGAAACATTGGGTTAAACTCAATAATATTGCCACCACCAACAACATCAGCTTGAGTTCTAATGTAAAATATGCAGCTTTGTTGGGCTTATTAAGCATACAATATAGCTGACACAGTTAAATCTGTGATATTCGTTGATAAAATTGGAAGTGCTAATTTTAATAATTTAGAAATCGCTTAGTACGGTCACACTGCAGATAGCGTAGCAATATGATTGAGCAATTCTTAAAGATACGCTAACATTCCAAATCTCTCTCTCTCTCTCTCTCTCTCTCTCTCTCTCTCCCTCTCTCTCTCTCTCTCTCTCTCTCTCTCTCTGTCTCTGTCTCTCTCTCTCTCTCTCTCTCTCTCTCTCTCTCTCTCTCTCTCTCTACCAATAATACTGACCGCCATGTAATGCCTATCGTGTGCTGAAAAATGGCGTTAAACCCTAAAACAACAACAACAATTCTCTGTTCGTAACGTCTACTTAACTGTGTTCCGTATTTACTTTCATGTCTACGTCTAGCACAGAACCATTCTATAACCATTTAAGACTTTTAAACGGCTCTTCGCAATTCATGTTCCACACGGGTAGAACCCAGATTGTTATGAGATATGATATTATAAACCGATTATTAGATAAATGTGGAGGAGGATATTGTTTTTTTAATTTGTTTGAATAGTGTTATTGATTTTGTTTCTTTGAATTACCTTGGCTACTTACTAAAATATCTTCCAAAGTCATTTTATGTAGGTTGTCAACCTCAACATTTATTAATGCCTCAACGATACCGTGCATATGTAATAAGTTTGGTACGAGTCATGAAAGGGCTTGCCATTTGGTTGCACTAATATTGCCATTTTGTTGCAATATACGAAACCCTTTATTAGTAAAGTGTCTGCATAGTGATCAATGAGTAAAGTTATGTTCTCTTTCTTTTCAGCCTTGGGTAAGTGTCTACATTCACTACGCACCATGGTCAAATGGAGGAATGATATTTCCCCGCAAATATTATTGCTTTTTCATAAATGATGAATTATCCTTGCAGTTACATGTACCCAATTGCCATATGTATCAACACTATTTAATTTTATTAATATGATGATGTGACAATGAGTAATAACAAAAATAATCATCTTGACATGCTGTTATTTTACGTGCTTAGAAAAATGTTTGACGGCAATCGTTGGAATATAAAAGTATTGTTTTAGCTGTATGATTACATCGTCAACTTCATACATTGCAGCTTGCTTTTAATTTTTGTTATTAAGTAAGGGAAATATCGTTACAACTCGATGCATTTTGCACATGAATCCCAATGAATACACGATATTAAACTGTTCTTTCCCAAATGAGCCATTTTTATACTAATTATGAACGTTATACCTGTTGTAAGATAATACATATATGCCAGGTCACAAAAAGCACGAAATAAAAGAGAATGACTATAATATAGATATAACAGTAAATGTATGTGATATTTATTAAAGATAAATCATTTACAATATAACATAAAGAATATATTTTAGAACAATCCCCTACCAGCAGGTACATTCTTATAGATATGGAACAATTTGCATATTGATACAGGATGTTGTCATACTTATTTAATCTATACGGAAATTACACGTACTTGGGTTTTGTTTGCTATCAGATAGATTTAACCTGCACGGAACTTACACGTATTTGAGTTTTGTTTGCTATCAGCTAGATTTAATCTGCACGGAACTTACACGTATTTGAGTTTTGTTTGCTATCAGATAGATTTAATCTGCACGGAAATTACACGTACTTTGGTTTTGTTTGCTATCAGATAGATTTAATCTGCACGGAAATTATACGCACTTTGGTTTTGTTTGCTATCAGATAGATTTAATCTGTACGGAAATTACGCGTACTTGTGTTTTGTTTGCTACCAGATAGATTTAATCTGCACGGAACTTACACGTACTTGGGTTTTGTTTGCTTTCAGATAGATTTAATCTGTACGGAACTTACACGTATTTGGGTTTTTGTTGCTATAAGATAGATTTAATCTGTACGGAACTTACACGTACTTGGGGTTTTCTTTGCTATCAGATAGATTTAATCTGTACGGAAATTACGCGTACTTGTGTTTTGTTTGCTACCAGATAGATTTAATCTGCACGGAACTTACACGTACTTGGGTTTTGTTTGCTATCAGATAGATTTAATCTGTACGGAACTTACACGTATTTGGGTTTTTGTTGCTATCAGATAGATTTAATCTGTACGGAACTTACACGTACTTGGAGTTTTCTTTGCTATCAGATAGATTTAATCTGTACGGAACTTATATGCAATTGAGTTTTCCTGCTATCAGATAGATTTAATCTGTACGGAACTTACACGTACTTGGGGTTTTCTTTGCTATCAGATAGATTTAATCTGTACGGAACTTACATGCAATTGAGTTTTCCTGCCTTCAGATAGATTTATAAAATACGGAACGTACATACTTAGTCAAATACATCCGATGAAGAGATGGATGTATAGTACAGGCCATATTCCCATGATGGCAGATGAAAGCTACCGACCCAACGTTACATTTATTGTCATATAACACTAATATTGCACACACTCCCATATTCCCTCTCACGCTACCTCTCGCGAAAATAATAAAATATTTAACGATGTAAGATTAATATAATCGGATTCGAGTTCTAGTATTTAGCTCTCGTTTAATTGTACAATGTTATAACTTCAGATCTCAACATATCTTAGTTTTCATACTTTTTCGAATCCTCTTCCACTATGCGGTGGAGGGTCCCCGAGTAGCCGAGTGATCTAAAGCGCTCCCCGTTACGGATCACTGCCATCTCACCTCTGTCTTCGTGGGTTCGAGTCTAAGATTCGGCTGATGTAGTTATGTGAGAAAGCTTGACAGTAGCTTCTCATGGGTCGGTGGCTCTTTCTGGGGATTTTCCCGGATTCTTCCACCAATAATACTGGTCGCCATGTATAGCATATCATGTGCTGAAAAATGACGTTAAATCCTTAATCCTTAATCCTTAAAAACAACAACGATCTGGAAGCTTGATGCGACCATTATGGAGACGCATACTCCATCAATTCCGATGTACGCTTTACAAGCCAAAATGTTCAACGAGGTCTCTGGGGTCAATGACCGCCTTCCTGTACTTCAAAATCCGCCGTTTACCAACCAAAGCGTTAAAGGAGAGAAATGTGGTCGGCGGCGGGGGCCCTGATCATACCTTTTTTGTACAGGCGTCAATTTGGCAAACTAAGGCTTCTTCGTAAATTCCTTGATAGAAGCATCTATTTGCCAAACAGAGGGCCCTGAAGAGACCTTTATTATACAGGCGTCAATTTGGCAAACTAAGGCTTCTTCGTAAATGCTTAATAGAAGCGTCTATTTGCCAAACAGAGGGTTTCCCATGGCGCCGCATAAGGGTCCTCGAAGTCACTGTTGCGTCCCGGTTCCTGCCAATTAAGTAACCAAAAATCCGGTCTAATCCGATACGATATCGTGTTCGAGGGTCTGCCAAATTTATCGTCACAAATCCGTATGGGGTAGCTTGAGCCCCGCTTACGAAATTTCGAAATGTATTAAAATCCATATCATCGTCGTACCAATACTGATAAATATTTGACAGCATGTACTTTCCGATTCCGTTAAATACACACACTAAATTGCAATTTTCTCTGATTATACTTGGAATCTGTGCGTATTCTTGAGTTACATATATCACATCTGCGTTTTTATGCCTACCTCTGGAAAATATCAACGCGGGGTTGTTTTGTTGTTCCAACATTACATCGTCGTATACAACAAGATTGTTAACGCTTCCATCTAAATCTTCTACGGACGGCGCATCGTTGATATCTGTGATAAACTCAATTACGTTCTCGCCGGCAATTTCTGATGCGCTCTCATTATAATCTTTTAACACTTGATAACAGTGTTGATCGTCTACGGTCGGGGCAATTAAATATAATTTATCCCAAGTTAGATATTTCATTATCATCGTAAGTAACAGTTGAGTTTTTTCACTTCCTGACGGTCCAATGATTAACATCCTAATAGAGTTTGGTAGCTTAACGTAATGTTTTATAGGTGTTTTTTTTTTAGTTCTGAGAAATCAATTACTTCCATTGAATATAACTTATTAATATTATGAATTTATATTGTGTGAAATGTAAAGCACGTACTGGTACAGTCGAACCAACAACTATTACAACTAGAAATAACCGAACCGCTGCAACTGGTAAGTGTGAAATATGCAGTACAATTTTTTTTAGATTTTTTAAAAAAACCCGGAGGTGATATCACCGCTAGTCTAAGTAAGCTTCCAGGGACTCCGTGGGCAAAATATCCGGGTGAAAAACACCTTCCTGCGGGCCTGGAACCAGATTAGATATCAGACTCGACAGCCAAGATAATCCTAACCCAGGTGAAGATCCGATAAATGCCATCGATGAAGCGTGTCGGATACACGATATAGCTTATCGAAAAGGTGATTTACAACAACGCCATCTCGCAGATGTAAATTTAATTCACGCGATAAATGCCATACCCGATAAATCATTAAAAGAAAAATGGGCTTCAACGTTAATAAAAGCTGCCATAAAAGGTAAATTGATGTTTGGGGCAAGTATATAGTATGGACAAAATCTATTATCGCCCGACAGGATACTACACGGGTGAATCCGCCGTTGATAAACTTGCCAACGCTGCTAAAGTTACTCGTGAAACAGCCGCTAATTGGTTGGCCAAACAAGCGATATGGCAAATTTATCTTCCTGGTCCAACAAAAACGTATCACGGAACTTTTGATGTTAATGTTCCAAATGAGGTTCACCAAGCATATATATTATATTTGCCACACGATAAACTTAAACGTGTTTACAAATACGCGTTAACGGTAGTTGATGTAGCGAGTATATATAAGGAAGTTGAAATGTTATCAACAAAATCATCGTCGGAGGTCGCCGATGCGTTCAAAAAAAATGTATCGAAGAGATCCCGGCCGAGAATTTTTCGGTGATGTATCATCGTTAATGAAACAACATAATACTAGAATTCGACGTGGGCATACCGAAATTCATCGTGATCAGGCAATTGTTGAGCGATTTAACAGAACTCTCGCTGATAGATTATTTCGTTATTAATATGCAAAATAATTTAGCACACATGAGAGATCTCGGGAATGGGTAAAACGACTTCCTGAAGTAATCTCGTCAATCAACAACGAAGTAACCTCCTCGATAAGTATGACCCACGCCACAGCGATAACAAAAAAAAATATAAATGTTAAACCGAGATCATATCCACGTGCTATATTACCCTGTAACGTCACAGTGAGATATTTGTACGAACCCGGTGAAACTGAAGGTGTTGTTAGAAGATCAACCGATCCGGTGTGGAGTGTTACCACACATAAAATATATTCTACAGTGTAGTCCAAGCATAAACTAACACGTAATAAATTAGATCCAACCGCTCCACAACGAAATTTTACCAGAGAACAATTACAGGTTATTCCGGAAGATACTCAATTACCACCGCGAAATCTCAAATAACAATTCTTCGTAGTTGATTGATCTTTTGTACTCGTGATACCGCTAAATAAACTAAGTTTGACCACGACATATAATTGTCAACAATCCACATAATAGAGTCTGAGATAGTTAAACCCTGCGACGAGTGTATCGTCATCGCGTAACCTAGCACCCACGAAGAATTCATCATAGTTAGCGTATTTTCAACCGCGGATATATTAACGATTACAATATCATTCAACACTAGTGTTTGCTGTGTTTGTT
This sequence comes from Unio delphinus, assembly GCA_029339505.1. Taxonomy (NCBI): domain Eukaryota; kingdom Metazoa; phylum Mollusca; class Bivalvia; order Unionida; family Unionidae; genus Unio; species Unio delphinus. Next base: position 50,872 of record JAQISU010000291.1, on the reverse strand, counting down.
CCCCGGGAATATCCACGAGAATATTTTGTTGTCGTGTATCGTTAGGTCTATAACATAACGGTACAGGCTCCAACGGAAAATTCTCTCTGTGAATCTTAAATAATTTCCGTTGAAGATTGTCTTGTATTTTTTGTATGCTGGCAACGACAATGTCGAAAGGTCTCCACGCTTCCCAGAAATCTTCTAATGGTGTTTCTGAAATCATCTCGCGAAACTTTAAACATTGTTCACGATCTGATTTTAATCTTATCTCGGATTTTAACAATACTAACTTATCATCAAGAGAACGTCGATCTATTGTCATCGTTTCGTAGTAGTCAATGTTATTTATCAGCCAACCAAGGAGGGATTTTCCGCCGATTGGTGGTGATTGACCGTGATCTCCGCACATAATAATCTGTGTGTGTTTCGTTATTAACCAACCAATAAACTTCTTTAGATAAGCTAGCGGAATCGCACAAATTTCATCCCACGCGATAACCTCAGGGGGAATTTTTGTTCCCATACGGTCTTCAGTCCAAGTACCCTCGCCGTCCCATTTGAAAAAGCTGTGATAGGTACATGCGTTAACCCCTCTCTGTTTCATCTCACGATCAAGTCGGTGAGTTGGATTTAACACTATCAAGTCAGATTTTTTAAATAAATCGATTACCCGAGTTGTCTTTCCGCATCCTCCCGGTCCACTCAAATAAACAGTTTTATGTAACGTTACTGGGTCGTCTGCCGACTGATATTCAGATACATCTTCGTGTGTGTCTTCGATATATTTATCTTTGATAGCAACATCGGCTGATTTGTCGTACCAGCGAAATACCTCAGGTTTTTATCGCCAGGCCCCCCATGATTCCTCCTCGTTGAAATATTTTTTTACTTTGTCGAAGTACCCACGAAGAAAATAAAACGAATCCGTAGCAACTCTAACTGCGATGTCACGAAATCTGTTTATCGATAAATTTATTAGAGCGTAACCGAGCATAAAAGATGGTAGATGGGCATACGTCGGAAATTCTCCGTCAAAGTATTCATCGATGATACCGAGTCGTTTCCTGTTAGATAACCAGGCAAAGCAGCGTGATGGGCATATATTGTTGTTGATTATATCGTTTATGATGAAATCCATTTCGGCGTCATCAAAGAATAATCTCGTTGTTCTTCTTAGATTATTATACTTTCCTCCTTGAGTAAGTTTTCCGATTTTCTTTCTTGATAAATCCTTTGATGTTCTCTCGTCGCAATCTTCTTCCGTTGGCACCCAGATATCTTTTTGTGTCTTGTATGATATTATTGCGGTAGACACCGTCAACGATGTTAACATTTCCTCGTCGAGCATATATCGTAATCCCACTATCGGTGCCCATTTTTTCTTCGAGAAATGTTTTCCAGCCCACACATAATTTATCGGATGTAACCCCGACGCGAACTTTAATTCTCTGTTAATAGCTAGTCTCGTCATTTCGTGTGTGGGGAGACCAAACCGCGGAAAATATTTGTGACACTCTCTCATTCTGAGGAAACGTCCTGGATAACACGCGGTTATATCTACGGATTTCATCTCTGTGAGATCATACTTGGTATTCCAAAGTCCACCGTGGCCAAGTTCTATACAACTCGCACTAACATCGTCGAAGTATTCTTGCCTGATCGGGTACCACAATTTTTTCTTATATGCTAAATGCTCTGCGATTGATGATACAGTAAAGCATGTTTTTGCTAATTCGGTGGCGACGCTGACATAATCGGTAAACCTCAGCGCGAGATTTGTCTTTTCACTCTGTACCTCTTCTGTGCTATATAAATCACCGTTAAAAGTAACGAATTGGTTATACGCGTTATCATTACTGCTGCCAAATAGCCACACAGAGGATGGGTCGTTCTTGCTGTTCTCGGCGATAACATCAAACATATTACCGCGGTAATATTTTATTTGACGGTTTCGCGGGAATATTCTTACGAAAGTGCTCCACGCGTGAGAGTTATGTTCAAAGATTTCTACGGATGCACCTTTTGATCTATAATGTCCGGAATCATACAGCGTTTCTCCGGTGAGTGTTTTTACTATAATTGGAAATTTTAGTTTTCGCTCTAACGCGGCAATATCGCTTATAACCGCGCATGTTTCTCTGGCGAGCTCTCTCCACGCGATAATATCCTGTTTTCGTTTCTTTGTAACACCGTTACCTCGTCGTGCGTTTACGAAGTGTTCTGTTATCCGGGTTTCAACACAATTTATTGCTCCAGTTTTCATCGGAGATAATTTGCCGATATCTGGTTGGTTTATTTTATATAATCAAAGTATGATGATTGTTTCCGGATACGCGATACTGTAGTATCGACGGTCAATATCAACCAGTAATTTCGGTTTGGTGTTCGCGTTTATGACAACAAATTTCGTTGTGAATATAACACTCGCTCACGGTGGTTAAACACTTTCTAGCGAGGATACCCCCCCCCCGAGTGGTATTTTTGTTTAGCGAGTTTAACAAATTTGACCTGCATGGTATATCTAGCACCATCGCGGAAATCTATGAATGATAAGATCTCCGCGGCGCGTTTTAACGTCATCGTATACTTCATCGAAGGTGTCTGAAATGTCGAATATACATAACTGGCGCCGTCCACGTGGAACTCCCTTTTACCCTCGCGGATACTATTTTTGAACGGTGATAACCGCACAGGAAATTTTATTTTATCGTCGATGTCAAATTTGAGTTTCATGTTAATGTTTACCTCAATTTCTGGGTAATGATAGAACTTATTTTACATCAATATATTAAAATAAAGTTTATTTATATAAAAAATATATTTATATAATGTATAACTGTAATTTGTTATTTATCGGAAAAGCAACCAAGTGCGGAAAACCCTGTCGATGGGAATACTGTTGCAACCACATAAGAAATATTCGACGAGGAAGCCTTGGTCCGCTGCCGTGTATTAATTGTGGTGTTGGTGTGCGAGGAAAAACTCAATTATGCGTCCGCTGCGGGCTTAAAAATTACACCGCGTTGAAATGGTATTATGATCGTCATCCGGATTGTCCGGCGGGGTTATCGTTAAAATCTCCTAAGGATTATCTTATTAAATGAGACAAAGAAAACTGCGTATAAATTATATGAACGGCAAAGTCGTCAACGACAACGACAAATACGTATCGCATCCGATTTACGGTAACGACGAAGCTTCTCGAGATGGAACGGTCTGGCATAAACGACGAAAGATTTCTCTGGGTCAAGTCAATAATACCGGGTATATAAGAATTATAGTTAGTAACGGTAAACCACGAAAAGGGTATTCTGTTTACAGATTCATCGCGGAAATTTTTATCGGAGAGATCGGCGACGGGCTTGTGGTTGATCACATCAACCGAGATAAATTAGATAACCGCGTTGACAACTTAAGAATTGTTACTCAGCAAAAAAATTATTGTAACAAAAATCCTCAAACGAGTAAAAACCATACACCTAGACCCGTGATAGCGTTTTATGATAGCATCTGCAGCTAGGTATTTTGATGTTAATCGGGCTTCTGTGGCACGAGTCGCCGATGGGGTAATTTATACAACGTGTTCAAAATATTTCAATCTCATTTGCGTGGTCGCGATCTTTTCATCACTAAACTTACTATTTAGATAAATAAAAATTTTACATTATATATAATGACTTCGATACGACGACGACGATAATGTTGACTTCAAAAAGTTGAATTAAGCGACCCCAACAACGAAATCCTCAACGACGAAATCGTCAACGGTTACCAAATCCTCAACAGAGCCATCATTAACGAATTTATTATCCATCCTCACAAAATTCAACAACAAGAAATCAAGTATAATAAACGGAAATTCGATTACGTTATCGACCAACTTAACTTAATCTCTGGATTATACGACGAATATAAAAATCCGGATGCGTTTCCGGAGTTTAATGTCGACTTAACATTCGAAGAAGCTCAACAGTTGTACCGAGATAACTTTTATTCTTGGTACGACGATACCTTTGGACCCATCGATAAACTTCGCGCCGATTACACTTTTAGATTATTTATTTTGGAATAAAATTCGCTAATTTTTTTTATCCCGAATTTAAATCTCCGAATAAAATCCTGATTGAAATCAGGGAATAAAATCCTGATTTCAATCAGGGGAAAATTCAATTTAGAGTAAAGTTATTTAATATATGAAGGACGAAAATATTACGATGATGAAATCCGAACTCGACCGTATACAACAATTGCACACCAGTGAACAATTCACCAGTGCCTACCTCGAACGCGAATACTCCAAAATAGCTTCTGCGCGGCGATTAGATTATCCTACATATTGGTCAGAATATCGAGTCGGAAAGACGCTATTACGGGAACGCAATCGCATAATGTATGACAACAAAGATGCCCCGTGGCGGCATGAACTTGCTTCAGTGTCTACACTGATAAAGCAGCTGTTGAATTCTATCGGTGATGTGTTTAACCGCGAAACTGATATCTCTATTCACAAGCAAGATTTCGACAAGTATTTATCGTCTAAGACTCTCACCTGATTGAAGTCTATCTGCAAATATCTTATCGAGGTCTCTATCATCGACGGTTTTTTTTCTTCATGTTTTTACATTTAACCGGTATCCCCCTTAATCGTTGTGACAGCGAGTCATTATACTGTGTTAATTTTTTAAACCCGGCCTCATCCTCATCAATTTTCTCTGATAATTTCTTTTTACGATCTGATAATTCTTTGCGGGATTTTTTTTATCAGCGAGGATGTCATCGCGGAGTTTTTGTGTTTTATTTTCTTCCGCGATTAATACTTTTACAGTGTATTAATTTCATTTCTTATCGCTGGAACCTCAGCCGCGAGAGAACGTTGCTGTTCAAGATATCGCTGTCTAGCTTCTTTGTATTAATCCGGAGAATCTTTTGTGGTTATGCACAGCCGTTCTTTTGACCACAATTTGTATAATCGCATTAGCCCAATATTAAATTCTCGTGCAACCTCTAGCGGACGTCGATGTCCACGAGCCGCAAGTATCAACGCTTCATCTTCCGGTGTTAGGTATGTTGGTTTTCGCATGTTATAATAACGATAGAAAAAAAAATTACAGTCAGAAATTTTACTCAGTAATCCCGAATAGAAATTTGGGGAATAAAAAATTATAGCAGAAATTACAGTCAGAAATTACAGCCACACGTCAAATTTGCTGCATTTTTATCAAAAAAAAATTTTCACCAAATTTTATTCGGATTACTTTTTTAAAAATATTATTTTTTTTCCCGAATTTTATTCGGGGGGTTTCAATTTTGAAATTGCAAGTAAAAATCAAAGATTTTCCATTTCCAATTTTACATCTATCGTTATTTGTAATTGTTCCACTCGGAGATCAACCAAGGACAAATTCTGGTAGACTATTCTAAAATTCATCCTCGTAATAAGATTGTTGGTAGTTTCCAAGTATGTTAAATGAGGTGGATTCATCACGATTAAACTCCCCGGGGAAACATTTGGGGAGAACGTAAACAGAATATAACCTTGATCAGCCCTTGTTGACGTTGATGCATCAACGGAATAACTACCTAACACTACATCACAAATAACGTGTATGGCAATCGTGGATGATATATCAACGTTGCCAGGCGATCTGTGTTTATCATTACGATATATTGAATTATTCGACCGTAGAATTTCCATGTGAGGATTTATTTTAAACCATAACGCATGAATTTATGGGAATAATTCATTAATTAGATCTCGCAGTGATTTCTTTATCGATGGTACATCCCACCCTGGGAATTTCGTGTAAACTAAAGTTATATCATCGCGGGAAAATACCTTTTTGAATTTCTCTTTGGTTGGAGATCTACTTTCGTACACCAACGAGAGTAATCTATCGTTGAGATACTTCATATCGGAGATAATTGGATTTAGTTGTTGCTGCTGCTGTTTGATTGTCTCACGTGAAGTTGTTAAATCGAGTAATAGAGATCGCTGCAGATAATCTCGAAGCTGGTTTAGTTTTGTTTGAAATAATTGTTTCATCGCGTTGAAGATCCCAAGTAAACTTCGCTCTGTGATTATAAATACACCTTGGTCGCCAAGAGCAAATCTCCATATTATATTGCCGTATTCGTTGTATTCGTATTTTCTAAGTGTATCAGTTTCTGCTTCGTCGGAGACATCATATGAATACTTTTGATAGATATCACTGGCACGTAGAAAATTAATGTCAAAATTGTATTTGTACTTTGGATCAATAGTGGGTAATTCATCAGTGAAGAAATCAGATAGCTTCGGTTCCGGTAACTGGAAATGAACCGCGGGAAAACTATTAAACCACGCTTCGTGGATCAGCGGGAAGAATTCGTCGATGGTGTCACTTAAGTTTCCTCACATCCACGATACGTTATATCCTGGAAGTTTAAACGTGAGAATATCCCTCAACGCTGATATTATGCTTTGTTGCAAAATTAGTTTTAGTTTCAGGCTGATCATCAGCGACAATAAGTTGAATCATTCGTAAATTATATTATTCCGTGCCTGCGATAATTTTATTACACAATTCCATGTATTTGATGACATCATCTCGGTTAGGTGGAATTGTACTCATTTCCGTTACAATATAACCTCTAAATCGCTAATCATTTGTATGAATTGTTTAGTAATAGTTGGGTAATCTGGTATAAAAATATCAGTATGAGCTGCCACCTGTGCTCTTAAACGATTAAAAATATCATCTAATGGTAGCGTATACGTTAATTTAGAAATACTAAAACCATTACCCTGATGATGAGTATCAAATCCATGATAATCTTGATTCGTCGAAATAAAGTCGGATTTTAGTGGTTGTCGTGGCAGATCTTTTATTTCAACGGTGCCAGGAATATACTCAGGCAAACCTAACAGATTTCTAATCGAGCTATTATATATATATATATATATATATATATATATATATATATATATATATATATATATATATATATATATATATATATATATATATATATATATATATCTACGGCGTAGTCAGTTGAAGTTATCTCGATGGTAGTCGACAATAGTGGCTCGTGTCCTTTTATTTCAATGGGAGATTTATCCGGCTCATCCTCGACGACTATTATAATTTTTCCTGTGATTGCTTCAATGCCGTTTATGATCTCCGCGTTGATATCTTAGATATCATATGCGCCAGTAGGTAAATGTAATGTGTGCCATTCCGGTTCAACTGCGGTTCCATCTACGTTGACCTTATTTTTATAAGAAAACGTAAAACTTTTTTTGGGTGGTTTACCATTAAATGGTTCCGATCTGACATTAGGCCAGCTATAGTAACATCTTAATTACGTTAGTGCTATCTCGGATGCTACCAACGGAGGTGTAAATTCAATGCTTGACTCTGGTTTTCTCGTTACCAGCGATATCAATTTTGTCTTCGTCGGAGTTGTATTTTCCGTTATCAGTTGAAGCAGTTCTTGTTGCGATGGCGTTGTCATTGTCGTTGCTATTGTTATTATTCTGCTCTAATTTTGATATTGTTGACTTGTACAACTAGGCCATTCTCGAAAACGCATCCTCGGTTATTGTCGTGTCATTAAGTGACGACGATATCATCGTGGATAATTGCTAGTACGCGGTTGATATAACATGAAATTTAATTACGTAATCGTGCTGTTTACGCCTGCTGCACGACACTAACTTTTGTTTGTTATCCCGATAATATACCTGCGATTGTAGCACCGCAGAAATGCAAATTGGAACTACAACCGGAGCAATCACTGTAACTGATGCGAGTATTATTCCGGTCCGGTGATTACACCGCTCGCCGAGTACACTGTAACATCAACCACGGTGATTCTTCGTAGGTATTTATTTTTGTTTGATACTCCTCAGTGAGGGTTTTAAGTCTAGTTTTAAATTCTCTGACCTGATCATAGCGATACTGCTGCGATGATGCAATCATTGTTGTCATTATTATTATTTCAAATCGTGTACGATTTCAATTAAGTTGTTTACTCAAATCCACTACAAACTCTACATACCACGTTACTGAAATACTAACTTGATTATCATCCGTGGATGTTATCGTGAATTGTTTAGCGGTGTCCTTGTCGATGATTGTTGATATTGTATTATTGACTCCGGATGAACTCGACGATGATATATTAAACTGAATCGACGACACTATTGTTAATCGATAAATACCCTTGACGGTTGCAGTGATATGTAAAATGTTGTTCATGAGAGTCCACGCAAATGATCCGTGCTGAATCGTGTATACGATGTTATTGGTTTTCGCATGAGGAATTTTTGTATTTTCAATAGCTTCTATCATCCTCGCTGCATCATTCTTAATTGCCTCGATGGTGGTTTTCATTCCATCGATGTATTTTTTGTGCGTCATGATAGCTGTCAACGCGTTAAGAACTTCTCGTCCACATATTGGAAGGTCGGTTAATCTTTGTGTGGGCAGCGTTGAGTACCATATCGGCGTGTTTGACAACTTAGACACATGCTTAACAAATTCCCTTGACGGAGGCAACCCATACGAGTCAAAATAAGTAATCGACGCGGGATGTATCGCGTAACACACCCAATGTGTTCCAGGTCCAGTGTGTTCATGCAGATTAATTATACCGGTTTCTAGGGTATGTGGTTGTTTCGGTAACTGATCTTTCATAAACACTCCTCTGAAATGTTTTATTGGGAATTTTTTTTTACTGCTTCTGCGAGGTCAAAATTAGACATTGGAGCCACGGAAGGGTAACTTTTAGTTATCCCAGCAACATTTTTGCCAGCGAGAACGGACCTATGAAACCGCCCTGTTGAGTTCCACCCCCTCCCCCGGACATAATGTGTCCAGCTTCCCTTTTTTTTATACCCGTTTCCAAAACTTTTACCTACAAGATTGCTACCAACAGCACCAGCAGCGCCTGCTCCAAGCGCTTTAAGAGCAGGAATAACCAGTGGAGCCAGTGCAGCAAGAGGAAATATTCCACCGGATTTAATCATATCGTTGACCGCGGCTTGTGAAAAAGTCAATTTAACTCCCGTAACAGCTTTTAATGCGTTATGAAATGATTAAGTTGAGTTTTGTCAGGATAATTTATTTGATCCACCTGTCATTTGTTCCTTTTTTAGCGTTATTGCTGTGCCACACATAGTAGAATTCTTAGATTGTAGTTTTTTTATCTGACCGGGTGTCAGGGTAACATTAACATGACTATATGAATTCTTTTTAGATAGTATTAATCTAATTTGTCCGTTACATATTTTCAATGGGTGCGTGAATAACTCGCATTTTTCCGTCACCACCTTCGAGAACCATAGATTTATCACTGAGAATAACAGCAACCGCTCTAAATCTTCCAAGAGCATCACCGATACGAGCCTGAAAATTTACATCAATTGTTGAGTGTTTAGATAGATCAAGATGTTGCAACGAAAAGTAATAAATCGGATACAATTCTTTAAAATCCAATTGCGATATCTGTAGTCCAGTATCGATGTTTTGATCACGACCCATATAAGACCACAACCGATGATACACTCTACCTATTTGATTGCTATGGTAATTGAGAATAAGCTGCTTTGCTGGTTCTTGCTGATTACTTACTCGCAGTGATACCTCACTGACATTACATTTATCAAATATCATATGAGACCGCAATTGTAAACTATCATCTGCAGCCCCCGTTTGTTTGCGTTCTATTCGCATTTTGTAGCGCAACAAAGATATGCCTCGGCGCGGAAACATATTTCGTAAGCGCAAGCTGCCAAGTAAAGACACCAACAACATTACTAGTTATGGTAGCTGTTGTAACATCAGACCAACTCAATAGTGATTTTCCTCCATGATCCATGAAAGATAGCATCCGCGTCTCAACAGTCAACGACGGAGTCATAATTGGCATCCACAAAGCTAATTTTGTCAATTCAACTTCCCCATCACTAACAGGAGCAGCACCACGCCAAAGAGCATAATCATCGGTTGTTCTTCGTGTGAGCACTATAGTATGACAAGCACCAAAGATAACTTTTCTGATGTCTCGGCAAAATCCAAATATATGTGACAACGGAACCGCACATGAAAATCTACCAAGATTGTCTATATTCATTTTTTGCGCTGCAAATCCTGCGTTGTAATTAGGATTATTACCGAAAACAACAGCTTCAAAATCAGCATCATCATTAGCAGCAGTATCCTTCTTTGGTCGTCTTAGCGTAGACGGATTATGATCAGCGGAATTGGTAGTATCCTTCGCAAACATCATTGAATGACCCGCAGGTTTAATAAAATCGTCAAAGTATCAAGCTAAACCCATTATTGTGGTTGCAACATCAACATCGTTATCGATGGAGTCGATTCTAGTAGGATTCATTATATAATGCGCGTTGCTAAATAGCACCATTATGCCATTGTTGACAAGCCCAATCGGAATATTTTCAAGGCGATCAGCAGCAACAAATGGGGTATGATCACTTTTTACTAGTCGCCCCTCTACCTCGATGAATGCTTTACATGGCAAGAAGTATTTAGATGTGTCTTCAAATCTAAGTTCAATTCGTGACCTTATATTTGGACTCTGAGCATTATACGAAAAATATTGATAATCGCGTATATAATCATTTTTCGTACAGGAGCGTCTACATCAAAAGCATCATCTATCACGTGTTTAAACATTTTATAATATAGTTGTTGATCTAAATCATTAAACGCGCTAGACAGGAACCAGCAATTAATCTGAATCGCTGGTTTGCCGATTGCCCTACCTACCTTAGGTGGCATGTGATCCGTACATTTTCATTTTACTGGTTCTCTTTCCTTCGCCAACGACATAAGCTTTCTCGCGCGGAATCAAACGCGTCAATAGCAAGATTACTAGCCCTGCTACCAACTTCTGTACCAATCTTATCACCGAGAACCCCAATAGCTTTTGACGCTATTTCTTTCCAGATCGGTAACAGTTTTAAAGCGATTCTAGTAAATAATCCAGCTATAATGTCATCTAATCCATCTCCGTATGTAACCTTTTACACTGGCAGCCGTGAATTTACGACGTAAACAGGTCTCGATCTACTCATACTACGGTGTACTATCATTTCATTTAAATACTATTTATCCAATCGAATGACAAAGTCATCAATAAAAAATACTTTGGATTTTCAGTCGCTGTAATAATCATTGGTGTGTTCATCAATAAAACTTCGATTCAATTTCATATCCATTACCCGACCTTGAAATAACCGTTGACAAATTTCAGCACCTTCGTTAATTATTTCCGGAGAATTATTTCCAGCTCGTTTTCCTCCTATGAGAACTTCTAACAGTGACACATCATCGAGGATACTTCTTGAACATGGTATATTACCACCGTGATATCCACTAGCAAATTTTTCTTCTTCAGGTTCTTCTTCTTCGGGCTGAGGATCTTCCACAAGAGGGTCTTTTTGTTTTCGTCCTCGTCCTCGTGGACTTGGTTGTGTGTGTTTTCATTCTCGTTCTTTTTTGTCTCGTTGTTTTTGTTCTTGTTTTAATCGTTGTTGTTCTCCTTTCTCTCGTTGTTTTAATCGTTGTTGTTCAGATACTAACAAACCTCTTTTTTATATTCGTCATATTTTCGGTCAACAGCAGTTATATATGCCTGATATATGGGATTTGTATTATCAATTTCTGATAGTTGGTTTTTAATTTTATAATCTGCTTTAGCCAAATCACCTACATTTTTGATATAACCGTATTGCTTAGGTTTTAAGCATTTTTCTTTAGCGTGATATCCCAGCGCAGCAAACTCTACTAAATCAGTTATATCAGTTTTATCGATATATGCTAAAATCTCATCGGTAAATCTAGCTAGTAATTTGTTAACTTTATCATCGCGTGTTTTTGGAGGTTTTTCCTCTGGTGTTACCTCTGGTTTACTCTCTTTTATTGCGGTTACAACTTCTCCAGTTGCTGTATTTATCGGCTTAAATAATTGTTCAGTATCAGTAGTAAAATCTAATCGCTGTTGTTGTCGAGCTTGCAAATTATCTCTGAAAGACTCTCTCACCGGGACAAATTTCTTGATCGCAGCCAACCGTTCTTTAGTTAATCTAGTTATTTGTGCTTCTCCGACGTTTGTCATTATATAAAAATTATATTGCTAATTTATCGTCGTATATTGCTAGCATGAATCTCGACGAGATTTCAAACAAAAATAGTTAATTAATTGGTAGCAACGGGGACGCAACAGTAACTTCGAGGACCCTTATGCGGCGCCATGGGAACCCCTCTGTTTGGCAAATAGACGCTTCTATTAAGCATTTACGAAGAAACCTTAGTTTGCCAAATTGACGCCTGTACAAAGAAGGTCTGTTCAGGGCCCCATGTTTGGCAAATAGGTGCTTCTATTAAGCATTTACGAAGAAGCCTTAGTTTGCCAAATTGACGCCTGTACAAAAAATGTCTGTTCAGGGCCCCAGCCGCCTGGTCATATGTCTCTTCCTGCCTGTATGCATGACTGCCTACTCCGCAACTTATATCTCAGACTATTATTTTTATTTTACCAAAACACTTGAATATATGTATAAAAACTTGCTATCAGCGAATACCACGTGAGTAGTACAAATTAACATTTTCTTTCATTTATTAGCATGTGCATAGTACAAATTATTAATCAGTGACTTGTATGTGAGAAGAACAAAACCTAATTTGTTCTATAACTGTGTAACTTTGAGTAGTACAAATTATTTTGTATTATTGAGTTGTATATGATTAGAAGAAACTAATTTGTTCTATCATTATCTTGTGAGTAGTGCAAATTATTTTCTGTGAGTGGCGTGTGAGCAGTAATAATTTGTTTTATCAGTGAGTAGCATGAGTGTGCTATAACCTATTTGGTTACATGTTGGTAGCATGTGAGTAGTAAAACCTAACGTTTTCTATCGGTGAATGGCATGTAGTTAGTAAAAACATACACTATATATCAGTAGGTAGCATGCGAATAATGCAAATGCTGTACAGTCTCCAGCTGCGTCTGACCTAGATACGTATAACATGTTTAAACAATTTGATTTCAAGATTGGTTAATAATGTAATGTCAAGTGGCCTAGTTGTTAGAGCGTCCGTTTCGGATGCAGGAGGTAGCTGATTTAAACCATGGCCGAGTCATTCCAAAAGACTTGCATGTGGTTTTATTAGTCATCTATAAAAACCCAACAACATAGTCCTACTGATGCTTAGTTTCAAACAGAATACTTTTTCTTTTTTTTTTACATCTCACCTCTTGTCAGATAAAGCGTAAATAACAGACGTCAGGTTGCGGGTTGGTGCGTTATTCGTTTATAGTTTTGTATAAGCTCCACTTTTCAAATGATAAGTGTTAAGTCCCACTTTAGCAAGGGGTTTTGTACAATACATAATATGAATAACTATAACCCACTCCCTTTTAGTACTCGTTAGCTAAGAGATGATCGCCCTCGATATAATTGCCCGGTTGGAGTATGAGAATAGATATAGTAAACTGAGCAGTTATATTGAAAAAAAACAACTACGAGCTCTCGTAAAGATAAACAAACAATTTAATCAAGTACATACACAGTTATGGAAACTTCCTTTCATTAGGAATACACGCTTTTTAGTAATAAAACTTTCACCTGATTACAATAAAATTTGAAATAGATTTAAACAAAGTAGCCGATCTATTACATATAGCTTTAAATCATCATAGGATCGAGTGGTACAATCGAAGTTAATGCCTTGTTCGATTTTCATAACCTGCTATTCCTCTATCCCCGTTCGCTGTTCAAGTCAATGTTGTTCTAGAACTCACTTTTTCTCGTCCGACTTGATAATCTGCAGCCGTGGATGTTTCCGCTCGATTCCGGACTTATCCACTGTATCATGCGGTCACTGCAATTCCCGTTTCTCAATTCCTTTTCCAAAGTGTACGTCGCAATTTACGTAACTTTACGATGTTCCATAAAGCTATTTTCTCCTTTTTAAAAGAAATAGAAACAATCCTAAGTCTCTCTTTACAATTGTTATAGTTGAGACTTTTCATTACTCCTGGTTCGAAAATCAGATATTTATATCAGTGATAACAACTTTACGACTAGTAATTAACTACACATGTCATCAAATGTCTGTAGTTAAACAAATTGCTAATTATACATCGAGGCTTTGAATTCTGGCCCCGCCATAATTTACACAGCACATAAATTGAATACACTGTCGCTAAATCATCTATGAAATCTAAATTCGGTGAATTCACATGTATTCTCGTGAATCATTAACTACTGTAATACATTACATTTTTAGAACCTAATCATTATGCAAACAAGATGATAAATTCAAGAATTAACGTAACACTGCCTATTCATAATTCAGCACAGTGTTTTACGACATAAATTAACACTACTTCATTCCTAACTAGGAATTAATGCAAGAATTCCGATTCATAATTCAAAAGCACATTATTATACAAATGTATAAAATGAAATCATGCAAATTCTTTCGATTCATAATGCAAAAGCACATTGTTATACAAATATATCAAATGAAATCATGTAAGACCTGTAAACTAAAGCAAACATTATATAAACTGCATGAACAAATTAGATGTAATTGCGACAGTATACCTTTGTGTTTTTGTGTCATTCAACCGTTGGATGCTTTGGCAGTATTTCTGGACCACGATTCCTTAACGGACGTATTTCTCAAATAACAAAAGCAGTCTTAGTAAATAATTCTATCTCTAGTTTTCCTCTTGCAGAAAAATTCAGACTAGCTATAGTTTTAAATAAGACGATATTAAGTCCTTGGAAACTTTGTGTGAAAACACACCCCATTTTTAACCGTGACCAATCAGAATCAAATGGGTTTTTTTACCACGCTTTTCTCTAAGAGTCACTTACGTCTGGTCAGCATGACATGCTTGCTTTTCAGTAACACGGCGTGTCTCCATAAATCTAACTAATGGTTGTCTGGCCTCTCCTAATGTTTTAATAATAGATCGCCTAAATTTACCCCTTCACAGCAGCTTTTTATTATCTGGTTTGCCTCTGTTAAGTGAATCACGCATAATTTGTATTTAAGGGCACTTCGTGCATCTATGCCATAATTACATCAACATAAAATGAATTTTTTAGCACTTTACAAATATATGAATGCGCTTTCAGATCTTTGTGATCAAAACTCATTGGAACTGGTTGCAGAATATCAAACATGGTTTAATTATAATGTATACGAATAAAGATACACCACTAAATGTATGCTTTTTTTCTTTTCAGAATATGGTAAGGTCTACATTTAAAGGCGAACATACATCATGATTTGACGTAAGTAAATACGCCTGATGAGTATATGGGCTTTTACTTGCATTCTAAGAAAATATCAAGTTAAATGTTTGACATGAGGCATGATTTGGTCAGAAAATATTATCAATTTGGTTGTATATTCTTTAGTTTTATCTGCTGTTTTATGTTACCCTATATAGAGACAAGGTTAACCAATTGTATTCTCCCTGTTAATGTGACCATTGCTTAAGATTTATGTAAAGATACCACTTGTACTAATTTTGCATCATCTTGTACTTGCGGTAATTTATGCAGAGCCAGTATATCTATGCAACCCTCCTGGAGGGAAGAATATCAACATTATCTTCCGACCGGCTATTACCAACTATACATTTGCAATCTCCATTACCTGATATGCTTTCGTATCAATTCTGCTCACTGTGAACTTTTCCAGGATGAGCTCAAGGAGCAACTAAAGAGAAGATGATTCGGAAGGAGCCACATTCAGGAAACTATTAACAAAACTAGACTTATTGACATAAACCCACAAACCTGTCACCTTATTGATAACTTTTCACCCTAAATATGCAGACTATCATTTGGTAGCAATTGAAGAATATTGAATCGGAATAACGTCTGAGAGATATATTTCCAGAAGTGCTGATGGTGGCATAAATATAATAATCTCAAAGATCATCTAGAGCATGTGAAGGTACCATTACAAAGGACAAGCGTTGCCGAGTTTGCATGCCTTAGCCTGAATGTTTTGAGAATTCGACAACAACAGGAGTTAGCTACACTATAAATTAGAAGCTTGATATGTATCTAAATAAAACAGTTCAATGTATCTTCGGACATGGGAGATAAGTGTCATTTAATATGTTGGTGGAATTTTTGAATTAGGAACTTGAATTAATAATCAAACAAGCCGCGTTTGCAATTCACTGAAATCTAAAGTGACCAAATATAATAACACGATGGGACATCCTGAAGAGTCCCTTAAGATGCTTCCACTTAACAAAACTGGGGTATATCGACCTTGGATGCACGCGTTGAGTACGATACTGGATAACACAATTGAAAACCATAAAATGTATAGCCGTTCATCAGTCGTTCACCGGTAAATAATTTCTAATTAATTTACCATTTGTGAAATGGATAACTATTATTCTTACAATTGTTCAGAAGCCGACTGTTTTGGATATAAAATGTGCTATTTATATATGGATTATGATGTGCTGAATTCAAATATGAAAATTATGGCAGCTAATTAGCTACTTTGTCAAGCTTTAAAAAAAGGGTTTAGATTTTATATATATACATACTGTATTGATATTAGTTTACATCATAAATTGTAAAACTACGTCTTTCCATGTGTTTATTGTTGCTTTACATGATACTATTTCATTCTGTCTTTTTTATGTAACACTTTAAAAACAGCAAAAGGGTTATACAACAAATGTTATAATTAAACAACGGGCACAAAAATGTTATGTATATGTACATAGTTTATTCCTTATTTGGTGCCCTGATAGCGTTTCTACATTGTTGCAGTAATTGCATGCCTTGTTGGTTCCGATAAATGTTTTTGCCACTAACTGGAAGACTTTCCTTTGAGTCTTTTCTTTGCCACGCAGTGCACGGTCAAATGCTCCATCTAGAGGAAGTTGACGAACATTTGGACCTCGATATATACCCCTCCCCCTTTCTCTGAGCTCCACTTAACAGGGGAAATTTTCTACGTAGGTACTTGAATGCTTCTTGTGTATTGTTCAGGGACCTTACATGTTCTTCATCATATCTGGCTTAATGCACAAAGGTGGTAACAATCTTTTTGTTTCAACAAGTGGTAGATGCTAAACACTTTCATTCCCAGGCTACGATAACTATCAGAGTGGCAAATCTTTATTTTTGTAGTGGGAATCAATCGCACGACTACCCATTCGCAGAGAAAACATCAGCAATTTTCCCATCCGTTCTGCAGATAATGCACGAGAGAAGAACCTTTAAATCGCCATATATATATATTGTGACGAACCAGACAGAATTGAGGTACAATAGTCCGGTCTTGAAAGTACTAATGAAACACAACTGTTTTAGAGCCATCAACTGAAATATATTTGCAAATGGAACTGATGCGTCTCAGTTCAAGATATGCAGCCTTGCATATGTTCATGATATGTTGGTGCAATGTGAGAGTAGTGTCTAGAGTAAAACCTAGGTTTCGTACTGACTGTGAGAATTTAATGTTCGTGTTGCTGATATTTATTGCCTGATGTAAAGGATATAAATGTAAAAGTCTTTGTGTTGTGATCAGAATAGCCTCAGTTTTATCATCATTCATCTGCAGCTTGTTACATGTCATCCATGATTTTGCATCAGAAATGCACCTCTTTACTCCATGGATGGTAGCATTAACTTAGGATGGATGACTAGAATTGTATATGTGGGTGTCATCAGCGTACAGTTGGTGAGATACTGGGTGATGATCTATGAAACTGGAGCTAGACTGATTGTATGGAATGAATAGAACATCCCAAGAACAGACCCCTGTAGAACCCCCTAACTTAGATTAACTGGGTTGGAATGTATTTCATTTACAGAAAGAATTTGTGTCGGTTGACTAAGTAGGACTTGAACCACTGTAAGGCTATATTGTAAATGCCAAATCCATGTTGGAGATGGTGAAGTAATATATCATGGTCTATTGTGTCAAAGGCTGCAGACAAATCAAAGAGGGTGAGGACTGTAATCTTTCCAATTTCCAATGCAGAGAGAAGGTCATTAAATAATTTCAGAAGAGTGGGTTCAATACTGTGGCAAGGGCGATATGCAGACTGTACATAGCTATAATGACTGTTTGCATTCAAATGAGATACAAGATGGCTTAGAACAACATTGTCTAAGACTGTTTATATGAATGGGAGATTAGATACTGGGCGTTAGTTATTTAACTCGTTATGGTCAAGTGTTGGTTTCTTCAGCAGAGGCTTTACGAGGACAGTTTTAAAAACAAAATACGGGACTTCCCCCGATGAGAGAGAGAGAGAGATAGATATTAATTAGATTGGTTAGTGAAGGCAATATTGGTTCTAAGCACTCAAGCTGCAGTGATGTAGGAATTGGATCAAGTTCTCAAGACTTTGGTGCTCTATTTATCAGGAATGTTCGTACTAAATCTATATAGACAGGTTCAAATGCTCATAATACTTGTCGCTGAACGTCTTTGTCATAACTGTATATAATGAGTCAATTGAAATTGTTTTGTCAAGCAAATCTTTAACGTTTATACTTTGTCACGGAAGAAATTTGTAGATAGGTCCAGAATGTCAACTGGATAGAAAGTGGTTATAAGTGGTGTACATTTGTTCCTTGATATTAGTTTGTTAGTAATCTCGAGGAGCTATTTGCAGCTGGAAATTTTCTGATCTTCTTACTTTGTTCCTTGACATTAGTTTGTTATTTTACTCGAGGAGCTCTTTGTAGCTGGAACTCTCCGTGAATTTAGTACTGTAGTGGGATAATTTTGCTAAATGGACTAGGTTTGTGAAGTTCATTTTAGCGGCTTCATATATTTGTTTATGAGTAGTGAGTCTGGTGGAAAGCAAAAGCCTCTCTGCTTTTCGGACATGTTTTTTAAGCAATGCGAAGCTAAATATCATATATGATGCTGTACCAGCTTCAGATGACATCATTCATTGTTTTACCTCAATTCAATTTTTGTCCAAACCCTGTCATCGATTTATTCATAGATCCAGTAAAATATGTATTTTATTTCATTTCTGGTTTAAATTGGGAACTCTTCCCCTTATAACTTATTTATGCTCCGTCATTTGCTAGTCAAGGGTCGTATATACTTACTCAGTAGCGTATTTTTATAACTAGAACTGATCTACAATTGTAAGCATTCTCAGTCATTTAGACTTAATAAAGTTTGGTTACATTGATTTTAGAAGCAATTTGGCTGTAGACCAGTTTTAAAATAAGATTTGCAAGTCATTGTTTGCGAAACTAATCTACTCCTCCACCCTATGCCTCAGTGATGCTTGGCGATATTCGCTTTGCTTAAGTACATGATGGATTAGTGATATATTTTAAGCATAATGTTCGTTCCGAAACGTTACGTTGTTTCCTCTTCCACGCATTACTACTTCCGAGTAAAGTATTTCAAAGTAGCATAAGCGACTGGTATAATACAACTTTCTTGCTTCTGTAACAGCATTACTCATAATACTGCGTCAGAGGCAGTCGTTCTTTAAAGAAATTATGTTTTTTATATGCACGGGGCGACTGGTGCACTGGATCAGCCCTCTCGTATGAGCTTTAAAATCACTTTCTTGGCATGAACCTAAAGACACTTTATTGGATTCCCCTTTATGGACTAGCTATAGATGCAACACTTGGTCTTAGATTGTAGCAAAATCGTACTAACACGATGAATCTACGAATCTTTTATTTTGTTTCCGGTGTTAAATAGTGTTCTACAGCTATCAATTTGTCAAAATTGGGTTTCAACTAGCCCGACTTACTTATTGTATTCTCAATACCTTCCATGTTTATTTGGCCTCGTTGTGAAATTGGCGTTTCGGAATATGTTAGACAAGTTAATAAAAGCCTTAGCATGCTCTTTATGGTAATACGGTAGCAACTGTACAACCCCAGGTATTCGGAGCTTAAATGGTAGGGAACCTTCCATTCAGAAATAAACAACAGCACTATCTGTGAATAGTGCATTATGTAAGAATTGTACTTTCTGTTAGGCTTTAAAAAGGGCTTTTAAAAAGTTAAGCCTCTTGGCAACATGTGAGATTAAGTTAATTCATATCTAAATCATATTTTGCATTTTTATAACTTTTAAAAAATATGTGACATCTGGGTGAAACTGGGTCTGTTGTGACAAAATAACTCTTAGCCCTGTCTAGTTCACAGTGTCACAGAGAACAATCTCTTAAATTGTCAATTTGACAAGGACAAAACCAGGTACTCCATTGCAGTTAAGAGAAATAACTCTGCTGTATATTTACTTCACAAAACATTATCATTGAGGAGAAACAATTGGTACCGGACTATCCTATAGGTATCCGTGTTGCCAGGACGTTTTACTTTAAGTTTTCCCTCTCTACCAACAACTCGGGCAATGTATGTACGCACAACAAGACGGAATTTACCAAATATAAATGAGCACCTGCAAATATGCTTTATTGAGATCTGATTTCGCAATATTGGTGCCCTGTAAAAAGTGCTCAACTTAAGCTTGGCATCCGTTCGGCATCAATCATAATGAATTTAAGAAAATATATAGAAAAGGCTTATTTCATCTTTATTTTTATTAACATAACGGTGGATGAATACACTCAGTTTGAGCATTCACTTTCCATCTTGTCCGTATTTAACTTACTTTCCAATCCTTTAATAGTCATTGTACTGTACGTTATTTCATGTTTTATTAGCTCTGCGTGATCTATCGAGTATAAATACATTTTGGTATATATTTAAAATCTTTATTTGTTAGTACTGAGCTTAAGTAAACTCTGAAGCTATGTTGATTTTATAATCTAGTGGAGATTTTCTGCTCGAGTCAACTTTAGTTTGCAATCCGACTCGTCTTCGACGACATTATCACATATTTCAGTACACTGTTTTTATGTCATTAGCCAGGGTTCGTGTACATTATATAATACATTTCATCATTGACTGTCTTGGCTTCATATGGCCTTTTCCATTTCATTAGAAATGTGGTTGCTTTAGTTGTGAGAGTCACCAGCACTCGATCACCTACATAGCATTTGCTACGTTGGGATATACGGCTGTGACATTTCGCATATGTTCAATCCACCTCCACAATGTATGATCCATCTTACATTGACCATCAACATTATACAGCAACTAAAGGACTTATACATTAAATTGGGGGTCATGCTGTGTTATATTCGAGTGCTTTTTAAAAAGCAACCTTCTAATTACCTACATAGGTTTCGAAGAAATTGATCCCATAATCCATGAGAAATGTTAGTTAATACTAACCGCAGAGCATGTCTTGTGCATCGATTATATGTACGGTTTCAACGTGGATGATGCTTTAAATTTTTGGAATTGAGTTACGTAATCAAGTTAAATATTAGTGTACTTTTTTTTTATTCCAATCTGTAATATAAAATATGTGTACCACAATATCGACGGACATCCGTTTAAACGGAGTATTATCCTTTTTAATCGAGACGGTCGTCTTGCAAACATGGTACTAATAGTGCTATGTCGCAATTAACGTCAAGCAGATACAAGTCCCTAGCAGTTATTCGTTTATTTATCGTTATGTAACTGACATATTTACATTTACAAATACCTTCAGTTGGTATAATTTTCTACCATCGGACATAGTAAATTCCATGCATAGTTATAATGTAATGTATACGAATTTAGAATTAACCGCATCTTTATATTTGTTTTGGTACCGGATGCAAGTTAATTCGTAGTTCCTCTCAAGGACCCGTCATGACCTTGCTCACACACCAATTCATCATGCAGTTTCGTTCAAATCATGTCGCACTTTCAACTTTTTTAGCACTTTTAACCACTCCCAGCACCTATGACATAGCTTTAAATTTCTTTATAATCAAATATGTGACATAACTGAGACTTAAGCCTTCGACATTTGGAATTGTAAAGTCTTACATTTCATTGGTCATATAAGTTTCGACGTTTCCAGTCAATAATGGCATCTACAATTCTATTCTAAGGCGATACACATACATAGGGGATTTCCGACCTACCGTTTGGCCATCCCTAACGAGTCTACGGTTTACCACGACGCCCGTAGAAGCCGATGTCTCATTAAAAAAAAAATACTCATTAGTGGTGAGAAACAGTTGCACATAGACTGAACAAAATGATGCGATATGTGAGTGCTCGTCTCAAACATGTATACATTGATTGCTGTATTCACGACGCTCTGGACAAACTACTTCTTGCCAGACAATCTGGCACGGTGTGTCCCATCTCGTACACATTTGTACGTTGTTTACGTATGCATTTAATACGGTTTCCATACTAAAATCTTGCCTTTTATTAGGGTTTATATTGACCAACCAGCGTCAAAATCCTTGTTGTTGACAATTGTACTGGACCATTGAAACATCTCTGAAATAAGATTGGGATGCGTCAAAAATACGTACCTTTATTTACCGTGCATGGTTATCTCATACACTAAAAGACTGAAAATGATATCTAATTTTATTTTCGACTTTGCATATTTGGATATCGAATTTGGGTAGACTGTGATAATGAACAGGCTAAGAAATAATCAAAAGCATCTTTGACCATGCCTTATTTCTGCAGGATTTTGCCTGTCATTAATTAACTGAATAGTATTTGCAGTCGCACGTGAATATAAAATTTATTATATCTTAAATAGTTTAGATCAAATCTTCTAATCATTTAGTTTTCCTTGTTTTCAAACCCGATATTTCCTCACAGATAAAATGTAACTTAATAGAATACTAGAGAGAAGAAAAGACCGAGAGGGTTGTTTCCCCATGCCTATGTTTCTTAATGACGTTCAAATTAATTTTCAGTTAGGATTTATTTGCGTGAAAGTATATATATATATCCCTCGTTATATCGACCAGACAATTCAAGTTAAAAAAGTTACAAAATGCATAATTCAACAATTTCTAAAATAGAGAAATAATTGAAGTTCAAATTTTGCCATTTTGTTGCTTTCTTCTGATCGTGTTTTGATACATTAAGCATACCGGGAGGGGAACATAAGGCCAGTGTAAAGGAAGTCCACTCACAAAAACAATAACCATAACAATACAGCTTACGGTACTGTTCTATTGAAAGGGCTTAACAGATAATGGAATGAAGATATCAATAATAATACATTGTCCTTACCATGGTTGTTTGAAATACCATTGTGTTGCTTAATTTGCTATGTACACATCATTTTACCGCGTTTGCATTCAACATCCTAGATCTGACGAATATTTTAAGAGTATGTGAATCATACATATGCAAGCAATGAAAGTAAATTGAAATAATCATTGAACAAATTTAAAATGCAATAGATGTTAGTATTATTAATCAAAGCTTACTGTTAGATCATATTAATCAATGAAATCGTTATGGAGTTTTGACGATATTATTTTTCAAAGTTAAAAATATAACAGACTGATAAGAGGAAGAACAATGAAACACTTTCCAACTTTTCAAATCTGACAAAGCAGACACGGAATTGTTTCAGAATCTTCTATTTTAATGACACAAACACATAAAGGCATCGAATTAAATTTCATTTTATTCCAAGCGTACTTTTGTTCTCTCTCTCTCTCTCTCTCTCTCTCTCTCTCTCTCTCTCTCTCTCTCTCTCTCTCTCCGTTTCGATGGGTATTATCGTTTTTGTTAATTATTTCTTATCTCTTTTATAAGACAGTTAACTCAACTAACTGTTAATTCCGTTTTAGTTAGTTTGTGCGTAATACAGTGTCATGTGTCAAGGACAGTTGTCCTTAATATATTGAATGATTATTTAACTCTCGTTTGCGAAATCATTTGCTGCTCATCTGGCCTTCACGCATTCATCACATTTTATTTCTCCAAATATTATGGGCCACGTATGGTCATCGACATCCATACACGAAGCACTATATTGTGTCACTTTAAAATTGGTTCCATTGTTTGCTTCTATACCAGAACCACACCACAGCATTCAGTTTCTATCACACAATGTTTGAATGAGTCTAAGCCACACTAACATTGGAACAAAGGCAAGTCCATTTTTATGCATCTATTGACCACATCCAAATATAAAAAACACGGTGACTGAATCTCTCATGTGGAGCAATTATCCAATCTCCTGGAATATGAAAACACATATATTCCATAAATGTTTTCAAGCTCACAGTCAGTTAACCAACCCACCCTTAAACATAGTCACATTTGTGACTGAATTCTTCATACACCAAATGATAATATTCAACGGTCGTCCCTGCTATCCCACAAAGTTGCATCATATCACCTCTGTATTAAATGCCAGTATAATCCTCCATCTGCGACCAAGCTATTTGACCTTCAGGACCGTTTACAATTTTGTTCCGTGACAAAGTACAAAGCATTAGAGATAAGCTTGAGAACAAAACGTTGAATGGTTTCATCGTCACCATTTGAACCTATCTCATGTGAATTTGATCCAATTCCAACATCACTTCTGCTTGAGTGCTTAGATCAAGTATTGCATTCACTAACTGATGTTATTATTACTTCTCTCTCAACAAGGGGAATTTCCATGATTATTCAAAACTGCCATAGCGCTGATAAAGCCAACACTCGACCATAACGATTTAAAGACCTACTGCCCAGTTTATAATATGACATTCATATTAAAGATCAATTAAAATGTTGTCCGAACCCAACTTGTATCTGATCTGAATTCAAACTGTCTTTTTAACATTGTACAGTCTACATATCGTCCTTGCCACAACACGTACTTTTCTAAAAGAAGTTAATTACATTCTCTCTGCTTTGAAATGCCGAAGACAATATGCAAATAAATTGTATTACTTTCACCATCTCCAGAACGTATTTGTATTCATGATATAGCCTTATTGTGGTTCAAGTCCTACTTGGTCAGCATGACACAAATTGTGTACGCTAGTCTAATACACTCCAGCCTAGCGGACCTGTTCTCTTCAATAAATACATTCAGCCGCTCTCAATAGTTGTACGCTGATAACACCCACATGTACAAATCAAGCCATCCAATTGAAGCTGATGATACCATGCATGGTGTAGAGAGGTGCATTTCGGATGAGAAGTCATGGATGAAATCTAACAAGCTACCTATTAATAATGATATAACCGAGGCCATTCTGGCCACAACACAAACACTGTCTCATTCACATCCTTCACCACAGTCAATAAATATCATCAACATTAAATTCATACAGTCAGTTCGAAACCTGGAATCAAACACAACATTTGTTATAGGTGCTACATTTCTCCGACGGACTCCAGTCCAATATACATATACAAGCTCACATATATGTACACACCTGCTAGATACTTGTACTCCTCTTGTGACAATTGTACACACAGTATTTCTACTATGAACACAAAGGCATATGTACCACGTTTTTTGCATAGCATGGCCCATCAACGTGGAGCAAAATTGTCAACTGAACGTAGACACAAAGACAATGGCCACATCCAAGAGTTCTCTTAAAAATCACCTATTTCGACTGCAAGAACAAACAGCAAGCCTTAATAATGTTTCCTAACAAAAGTTGGGCATGTTTTATTTTTTCTATTGTCATCATGCTAGTTTTTGTTATTTGTTTTTGTAGTCATATCAGTATAGATGTTGCAAACATCTAAGAGCTTTTAGAGATTGGGCGCTTTACAAAGTCCTCATTATTATTATTATTAATTATTATTATTATTATTATTATTATTATTATTATTATTGCCGTCCTTGCATACATAAACAAATCGGCTTACTTCACACAATCCATAGTAGGGTTCCGATATCGGCTTGCTTTGCATTAAAATAACCTTAATATTGACATCGTGTACAAAAAAAGGAAATCACGTTCAACTTTTGAGATCGGTCTGCATTGTAATTTAAAACCTTTTGTCTTCCATGTCATGCCGGTAGGTTCAAAGATGGAGTTTAACGCTCGCTGCTAGTTATTTATTAACCACCAGAGTGTTTAATAAAACGGAGCATTAATGTATGTGGGTAAACATATTAAGGATATATTTGTTGCCCAAAGTGGCGAAAAATTCACGTACACTCAAGCTAATGTGTTTTCAAATAATGAGTGTACCTGTGACATACTGACATACAGTAGACTTGGATATAAGTCAGTCTTGATTATTTTGCACCTAACAATGTGTCATGAGTGAATGGAGTCTTTAAGATATCGGTTGATTATTTCCCTTTTACGAATTTGTTGGATCCAGTTTTCAGTCGGATAACATGATCAAACCTTTGAGTACAACCGTACACAATTTGTGTTACAATGTTCACGTCAATGAACACTGTTGCAAGTGTTATCGGACATAATTGATACATGGTACATTGTGGAAAAATGTGCAACATCTTAGTTCAGATTTTGTGAATATATTTTATTCTTTAATGCGTATGTTAAAAACAGGAATAAATGATAACAATACAATGTTAGTTTCCTTGTATTATCAATTAAGAGTTTTATTTATATATTGTATTGCAATGTGCAGTGGATGGGAGGCACCACAAATGCAATACAAATTTATTTAATTTCTTAAGTCTTGAGACATAAGACCTAACTAAAAAGGTTTCACCATAAGTTCTTGGACAGGAGAAAATAATTATGATATCTTGTCCAAATATATACGGTAAATACCAAAATTTGCATTCTCAGAATACGTAGTAATAAAAAGAAATTACATTATCTTAAACAGCTAAGTGAACATTTATTTCACACTTCCAGAAAAATGGATATTAAAACAGAGATTTTCTGAGCAATGCATAAGTGTTCCCTAGATATATCACAATGGTATCACAAATTTTGAAAACTACCGGTAATACAAGACATGCGGTTGTTATATTAAGAGTTATATTGCTATGTTACTAGTATTGTCTTATATCATAGCCTTCCTGTAATGTGATTTGGATATATGCGATGAAAGAGCACGAATTCGTTACAATATATGAAACGGCTCTAATTTTCGTGTGTCGGAATACTGTTACATCACTAATTGTATGTTTTCCTTCCTTTCAGTTTGCGGTAAGTAATCACATTCATTATGAACAGGATTTTACGTAAGCTAATGTACCGGATCATTTAGAGTTACTGCTTTACACTGGATCAAAAAGGTCAAGTTTGTTGAAGTTTCACGTGTATGAAGACGATAAATTTGCCCCGAGAAAATATTATTTATATTTAATTGGCAAGATGCTTCTGCAGTTCTGCGTAACAAAATATCTTTGCACATTGACATAATGAATTAAGCCACAATACTAATATCACATTTCTTAACATTCTCTTATTTCTAATTAGTAAAACAATACTAGAAAACAGTTCCTTGTAATGTTTTTATTATGATCTTAACTGTATAAAGTATCATCCTGAAATTTAGCTCAGATTATTACAACAAGCAATGAGTGTTGCATGCCGATATATTGTATAAACCAATCCTAATGTATTCCCGAAAGTAAATCTTTGTTTCGAATCGGAGCTATTTTAAAATACGAGGAATTATTCAAGACATGTGGAAGTATAAGCATGCTGGGGCGACACAAAGCTATATTTTGATTGACGCAGAGGTTAAGATTGCTTTTGCAGCAATTAAACAAATGCATGCAGTTGTTTCTTCTTGTAATATTGTTACATTAATCAATAATAGCTGGTATAAATATATGCTTATATTCATGGGTTACATGACATATGCGAACATAGTATACTGGCTGGTTCTTTAAATAATTTAATTATTAATGTATAAGATGCCATGTACCCGGTCACATTTATTACATACCAGCAACGGAAAACAATTAGAAACTTTTAATTCTGGTCTAAAACATCTGTTTTGTCTTGTTTGTCAGTTCCAATCATCTTTTTTGTCTAAAGTTAAAAAAACAAAGTTTTGTGGGATAGGTTAACATCATAAGTGCCAACTTGTTTTTATATGGTCGAAATTATCTGTTATCTGTAATGCTCGTACCGAGTAATGGTGAGAACTGGGTATCCAAAAACTGATGTATAGTCCCGAGACGGATCTAATGAAGTTGCACTGTTTTTTTTCCCTACTCATCTTTCCTTTAACCTCTCCGGTGGCCTCGTGGTAAGAGCGTCCGCCACAGAAGTTGGAGGTCGTGGGTTCCATCCCGGCCGAGTCATAACAAAGACGTAACACAGAAGTTGGAGGTCGTGGGTTGCATCCCGGCCGAGTCATAACAAAGACGTAAAAAAAAATGGTACTTACAGCTGCCTCGCTTGCTGCTCAGCATTAAAGGTTAGTTTTAAGACTGGTCGGCCTGGTGTCAGGATAATGTGACTGGGTGGGACATATGCTACATGTTTGCGGCATGATGCCCCAGTGATAGACATCACTATAAACTGCCTCACTGCATATATCGTAGCGATATAACTGAAACAATGTTAAAAGATACGTAAAAAATCCTAATCAAACAATCAAACAAACAAACAAACACTTTTCCTGTATTATGCTCTAAAAACTGAAATGGTAAATAACATAATTACGTTTTCTTTTTTCTTAAATTTCCAAGTCATTTTATTAACATTGCCCATTAATGAGTTTGAGTCACTAAGTCCATGGTAAATTGGTTTGTTTTCAACGATTTTTGGCGCACGTTATTTGACAGACAATGCCGATGTAGCGTTCTGCAAACGTTGGGGTGGGGTACTTCCAAAATATTAATTAAAATATTATAGAAGTTCCACCTAGCTCGTGAATTTAAATTTAGATTAAAGACCAAATAGGTATACGGCTCTGAGCCCCCAGTTAATATATATATATATATATATATATATATATATATATATATATATATATATATATATATATATATATATATATATATATATATATAACACGAAGATGAAATTCAACAATAACAATTTAATGAAACCTATAAAGTTAAATGTCACATAATCACTTGTCCTCTAAGTGTTAGCCTATTTCATCTTATGATTTTCAGTGTGAGTTCGATTTTCCACCTGGCCTTTGGTTGTACTCATCTATTATCCTATCCTTCCGCTCTTCCTGAATTTCACCTCTCCCGATTTCTCTCCTCCCTTCACTTTCCTTCCTTTCTTTATCACAACAATTGGGGACACTTTTCCTGGTCTGTCCCCCGAAACTTCCTCTTCAGATTTCTCTCTTTCCTTCTCTTCCTTCCGTCTATAACGGAGACACTGGGACCACTCATTAGTCTGTCCCCCGAAGCTTCCTGTGAAAATCACAAGGCGTTAACATATGGTTTATCAAATCTCACCTCACACTAAATCATCCATTAATCATCAGATAAGGCTATTACGTTTTAGGACACGCATACATACACATCGAAATTCCCACACACTCTTACAGGGAACCAATGGGGTAATAGCACGATATCATATATCCATACATCATATCACATAAGTATATCTAATATATATATATATATAATCTCGTTGTACTCATAATACTACGACAACCAGATGTATGTCTGTACACTACACTCCCACAAGCGTACACAAATAATCAAATATTCATATTAATTTCTCACAGTGAAATCATTTCAAAGATAACATTCAATTTCTATAATTACATGGATAATGTGCTATTGTACTATAAAATAACCACATAGCAAATTATAATAATATTAATTCTTACGACGGCTAGCAAGCAATACGATTCTTTACAAATAGGAACTCATTCTTCAAATATACAAACATATCAACATCACAAATAATTATTCCTACTACGATTTTAGTAATAATACGTATATATAACGATCTACAATTAAATGCAGTAGCAGAAAGCAAAGATCAAACAAATAGCTCACTGACCTTTTTAGAAGCTATACTTAGAGTTCGGTTCTAAGCGTTTACCGCCAATTAACGTATGGCTACGGAGTTCCAATTCTTTACTGACAATCCTCCTTAACGGGTAATCGGAAACTAAAGCTAGCCGGCCGGTTAAAGATATTATATTTTAAAATAAATCAGGGTCCCACACCTTCCTCGATTCTGATTGGGTAGCGCTGGGGCCCTATCCACTCGACGTATTCAATCTGGCGGTCAGTCAGCGTATCCAGAAGATAAGGCACGCCCACTCCTTCTGGCAGCTTCTTGATGTACAAAACATCCTCCCAGTCCAAGAGTGCTAATTAAACTTCTGACGGGCTTTTGGTCAGCTTCCTCTCTTAACTATGGCAACTTACGTAAGGGATGGTGTTAGCCTGCGGTCATGTGCAACAATAAACAGTGGCTTGTCCGACTTACTTGATAACACATGGTTCTAATTTAATGTTGAGTCTAGCAACGCCACATTCCCCCACGCTTGAGAATAAAATCGGGATTTTATTCCCTCAAAATTACTCCAAATGCAAAGGCTTTACAATACGATTAACTAAAATCATCGTGAAAATACACGAATAAAACAAAATCATCGTGGCACTACACGAATAAAACATGAATATATATATACAGAGTGATTATTAAATTTCAGTGCTTCTGCTCATGAAATCAGCGCCTACGTTCTCTGTACCTTTCACGTATCTGATGTGCATTTGGTACTGCTGTAAGAACAGCGACCATCGCATCAAACGTCCATTCGATAATTTCGCCTGCGCGAGGTAGGCGAGTGGTTGATGGTCGGTCTCCAATATGAACTTCCGTCCATATAGGTATCGCTCGAACCGTGATATGCCGAACACGATTCCGAGATATTCCCTCTCCGATACGGAGTAATTCTTCTCGGCAGCAGACAACTTCCGACTGCCGTATGCGACAGGGAAAAGCGTTTTGTCATGCTCCTGTAGCAGTACTGCTTCCAGTCCTGTGTCGCATGCATCGGTGCGAAGAACGAATTCCTTATCCAAATCCGGTAGACGAACAACGGCGTCGGATGTAAGCCTAGCCTTCAGTGTTTGGAAAGCGTGCTCACACGCATCTGTCCAAATAATCTTACTCGGGGTCCGTTTCTTTGTTAGGTCGGACAACGGCCCCGCAATCGCGCTGAAATTGGGCACATACCTCCGGTAATACCCGGCTAATCCCAGAAATGACCTAACCTCAGTTTTCGTGGTGGACCGTGCGGCGTTTTTCAGCTGCTCTACCTTTGACTTCTCTGGAGACAGTGTGCCTTGGCTGAGGGTATGTCCTAAGTAATCCAAGGTCCGGAACCCAAGGTGACATTTGGAAGGGCGAGCTGTTAATCCCGTCTGACGTAGCCGTTCCAAAACGTCGGCTAATAGAGTGGGGTGTTTACTCCACGTCTCTGTGGCCAACAAGAGGTCGTCCATGAAGTTGTAGACACCCCTATCGCGTAAGGGCTCCAACAACTGCCGCATAATCCTAGTAAAGACGCTGGGCGCGTTCTGTACCCGGAACGGCATGACCAACCATTGATAGGTCCCGTCGGGAGTAGCAAAAGCGAGTTTTGCCCTATCCTCTTTCCTTACCGGAATTTGCCAATACCCCTTGGACAAATCCAGCTTGGAAAAATATTTCGCTTTTGAGACCGAAGCGAAGATATGTTCCGGGTCAGGTAACATTTCGACTTGAAATTCTGTCACCTGATTCAGCTTCCGGTAGTCGACGCAGAACCGATGAGTGCCGTCCTTCTTCTGCACTAGGACTACTGGTGAGCTGTACGGAGAGTCGGCAGGTTCGATTACTCCCAGAGCAATCATCTGCTCAATTTCCTTCCTTACAACTTGTCGTTTCGCGTGGGGCAAGGGGTAGGGTTTCCGCTGCACTGGTCGGTCGTCCACCATCTTTAACCCGAACTCGACAAGCGCCGTCCTCCCGGGTTTTTCTGTTAACACGTCGGAATACCCGGCCAGCAGGGTCTCTATCTCGTCCCGCTGGCCTCCAGTTAACATGGGGTCACACTCCACGTCCGACGGAGTCTCGACCCTCGTTAATGGACAGCTCGGGACAGTGTTGGCACCTTCCGGATCGCCTTCGGCATCCTCGGTGACTATCGTGGCGACAACAAAATCGCTTACGGTCTCCCTTTCCCGGTACCTCTTGAGCAAATTGGCATGGTACAATTTCTCTTTCGTCGGTAGCCGTATCCGGTAGGTTTGACCTCCGACCTTCTCGGTGACGACGTATGAACCACTCCAGGAAACTTGCAACTTGTTGTGTTCCTGGGGCAACAACAACAACACCTTATTCCCTACCTCAAACTGACGTGGTTTTGCGCGCTTATTGTAATTTTTCGCCTGATGCGCCTTAGCTCGTTTGAGATTATCTTACGCGAGAGAACAAACCTCTTCCAGTTTGTTGCGCAAGTCCGCGACGTACTGGTAGGTAGTGCGTACTTCCTCTACAGCATGGTCGTCTGTCCACAGCTGTCTCAGTACGGCGATTGGGCCGCGTACGGTCCTCCCGTACAAGAGTTCAAAGGGAGAGAACCCCAAACTCGCTTGTGGTACTTCCCGGTATGCGAAAAGCATGGCAGGAATATACCGGTGCCAATCCTTGGGGCGGCCTTCACACAATTTCTTGAGCGTGTGCTTTAGAGTCCCATTAAACCGTTCGACCAATCCGTTACATTGGGAGTGATACGGTGTAGTCGTGAGGTGCTTAATTGACATGAGACGATTCACCTCCGCCATCACACGACTCATGAATTGTGTCCCTTGATCGGTCAAGATCTCGTCGGGTACTCCGACTCTTGACCAGATCACAAACAGAGCTTCCGCGACGGTTTCCGTGTCAATGTTACGCAATGCTACGGCCTCCGGATAGCGTGTAGCATAATCGACGACCGTTAAAATATACCGATTTCCGTGCGCAGTTGCTGGTTTTATCGGTCCGATTAAATCCATGGCGACACGTCTAAATGGTTCATCGATAAGGGGCGTACTCCCCAAGGGAATGGGTCGATGATCCGTTTTCGGTGCCATTCTCTGGCATTTGTCACAGGAGAGACAGAACCGTTTAACGTCTCCCTGGACCCCTGGCCAGTAAAACTCTTTTACCAGACGGTCACGTGTCTTAGCAATTCCCATGTGCCCTCCCATGAGACTCTCGTGCGCGAGTTTTAACACTTCGCCTCGCTTCTCTTTCGGCACGACAACTTGCTTAAACTGTTCGCTGCCTTTCCTGGCGCGGCGATACAAGATTCCCTTCTTGTACCCGAATTTCACCGCGCAATTCGGAGTTTCTTTCTCTGTTCCTGCTTCTGCGTGTTTATGCAACTGCGCCAGAGTTGCGTCCTCCTGTTGCAGCTTCCTCAACTCGGCTGGAAGAACATTACTAACCGGTGTCGAGGTAACTTGGATCGGCTTCTGTTTCGGCTGTCGACTCATGGCCCTGGTCTCAACAGCACTCACTGGCATAGGTGTACAGGTTTCGGGGTTCGGCTGGGGTAACACATAACGGCATCCCAATATGACGTCATGTGATAGTCCCTCCAAGCAAGCAGCTGCAATCTTCCCCTTCACGTATGGTGAATCGAGGTCAATGACAGCTACTGGTAATGAGTCACGCGTGCAGTTCGCGTACTGAACTTCTATTACCTCCCCTGTATAGTCCTCCGGCTTGACATACTTCTTGTCGACAAGCGCGGGGACGCTTCACCCAGTGTCATACAAGATGGTGGCACCTTCACCATTGACAGTTGCGGCCGCAAGGTTGGCTGGGTTGCGACTCGCTTCCGGCACGCACTCCTTCCTAGCAACGACATTCACCTGGGTCTGCCTGCCCTTGGGACAGTCCCTGGCAAAATGCCCCAGGCGCTTGCAGTTAAAACACGCCGGCGGCCCTCGCCGACTTGCAAGTCCTGGTTTCGTGGGTGAGGCCTGTCCAGATCGATAGGTGGCATCCCTCCCTGCAGGTGTCCCTTCGACCTTCCCGTCACCCTGACGGTTGCGGACAGCCGGCTTAACCTCCCCCATACGACGCGACTCAGAGGGTCGGGGTCGATCCGCGCCCCCGGAACCTCCACTCTTCGAGTGCGCCTGTTCATATGGCTCCGCCATGTTAGCGATCTCTTCGAGCGTACGGTGCTCCCTCTCTGCTAGGAAGACTGTCAACTCGCGACGGTAAGTACTCAGGACATGTTCTTTGAGTATAACCTCGCGTAGCCCCTCGTACGAACGTTCGACTTCAGCCATTTTCATCCACTTCTCAAATAAACTTCGAACACGGTTGTGGAATTGAGAGTGGGTCTCGGTTACCTTTTTCGCCGAGTCCCGAAAAAGTTTCCGGTAAGTCTCGGCGGTCAGCCGATAATGGCAGAGAAGGGCCTTCTTGAGGGCATTGTAGTCATCAGCCTCTTCTGCAGCTAAGTCGTGGTAGACTTCCCGAGCTGCACCTTGCAAAAAGGCTGAGACATTTATGGCCCAGTGCTGTTCAGGGACCTTATGAGCGTGTGCGAGTTTCTCGAACTGCACGAGAAAATCGTCAATAGCCTCCTCCCTGTCATTGAAGCGTGGCATGTTGATCTGGACCATCCGGTGGTCGATGAATGGTCGGCCGGTCGTTCCAGAGCTTGTACTGGCGTCGTCCCGTCCGTTGGTCCTAGCTTCAACTCTCACCTTTTCCATCTCCAGAGTGTGGGCGAGTCTGGCTTTCTCTTGGTCCGCTGTTATCTTGGCTAGCTCCTGGTCCGCTGTTATCTTGGCTAGCTCTAGTTCTTTTTGGGTTTCTCTCTCTCTCTTTCTCTCTCCGCTGCTTCCTTTGCCAGCGCTTTCTCTGCCTTCCATTCTTTGATTCTTTCTTCGATAAATGCAGCCAGGCGATCTCCCTCGTATCCAAGATCTTCCGACCCCATAGCTCGATATTCCTTTATCATTTGCCTTTCGGTGGCCATTACAACAAATGTAAAGTGATACATTGTCTCAATATTCTAACAATACACAGATACTTGTAATACAAGTTTAAATACTTACCTGTTGATAGCAACTAATTCCGTTCAGGTAAGCTGTTTGTTCGATATCCGCTTCACAATTACTGCAGGTAATTAAAGATATACAAAGCATGCAAATATCAAATATAACAAACATAAGATGAGAAAAATCATAAAAATTCAAAATACACAGGATGGAAAATAACTCACAACTGTTTCACGCTGTTCATTAATACCCCTAACAAATAAACTTTAGGTCTTTAAACTAATATTTATGTCTAATTCAAATCCCGGACGAAAGCGCCCACTATAGCGTTCTGCAATGGTTGGGGTGGGGTACTTCCAAAATATTAATTAAAATATTATAGAAGTTCCACCTGGTTCGTGAATTTAAATTTAGATTAAAGACCAAATAGGTATACGGCTCTGAGCCCCCAGTTATATATATATATATATATATATATATATATATATATATATATATATATATATATATATATATATATATATATATATATATATATATATATAACACGAAGATGAAATTCAACAATAACAATTTAATGAAACCTATAAAGTTAAATGTCACATAATCACTTGTCCTCTAAGTGTTAGACTATTTCATCTTATGATTTTCAGTGTGAGTTCGATTTTCCACCTGGCCTTTGGTTGTACTCATCTATTATCCTATCCTTCCGCTCTTCCTGAATTTCACCTCTCCCGATTTCTCTCCTCCCTTCACTTTCCTTCCTTTCTTTATCACAACAATTGGGGACACTTTTCCTGGTCTGTCCCCCGAAACTTCCTCTTCAGATTTCCCTCTTTCCTTCTCTTCCTTCCGTCTATAACGGAGACACTGGGACCACTCATTAGTCTGTCCCCCGAAGCTTCCTGTGAAAATCTCAAGGCGTTAACATATGGTTTATCAAATCTCACCTCACACTAAATCATCCATTAACCATCAGATAAGGCTATTACGTTTTAGGACACGCATACATACACATCGAAATTCCCACACACTCTTACAGGGAACCAATGGGGTAATAGCACGATATCATATATCCATACATCATATCACATAAGTATATCTAATATATATATATATATATAATCTCGTTGTACTCATAATACTACGACAACCAGATGTATGTCTGTACACTACACTCCCACAAGCGTACACAAATAATCAAATATTCATATTAATTTCTCACAGTGAAATCATTTCAAAGATAACATTCAATTTCTATAATTACATGGATAATGTGCTATTGTACTATAAAATAACCACATAGCAAATTATAATAATATTAATTCTTACGACGGCTAGCAAGCAATACGATTCTTTACAAATAGGAACTCATTCTTCAAATATACAAACATATCAACATCACAAATAATTATTCCTACTACGATTTTAGTAATAATACGTATATATAACGATCTACAATTAAATGCAGTAGCAGAAAGCAAAGATCAAACAAATAGCTCACTGACCTTTTTAGAAGCTATACTTAGAGTTCGGTTCTAAGCGTTTACCGCCAATTAACGTATGGCTACGGAGTTCCAATTCTTTACTGACAATCCTCCTTAACGGGTAATCGGAAACTAAAGCTAGCCGGCCGGTTAAAGATATTATATTTTAAAATAAATCAGGGTCCCACACCTTCCTCGATTCTGATTGGGTAGCGCTGGGGCCCTATCCACTCGACGTATTCAATCTGGCGGTCAGTCAGCGTATCCAGAAGATAAGGCACGCCCACTCCTTCTGGCAGCTTCTTGATGTACAAAACATCCTCCCAGTCCAAGAGTGCTAATTAAACTTCTGACGGGCTTTTGGTCAGCTTCCTCTCTTAACTATGGCAACTTACGTAAGGGATGGTGTTAGCCTGCGGTCATGTGCAACAATAAACAGTGGCTTGTCCGACTTACTTGATAACACATGGTTCTAATTTAATGTTGAGTCGGGCAACGCCACATTCCCCCACGCTTGAGAATAAAATCGGGATTTTATTCCCTCAAAATTACTCCAAATGCAAAGGCTTTACAATACGATTAACTAAAATCATCGTGAAAATACACGAATAAAACAAAATCATCGTGGCACTACACGAATAAAACATGAATATATATATACAGAGTGATTATTAAATTTCAGTGCTTCTGCTCATGAAATCAGCGCCTACGTTCTCTGTACCTTTCACGTATCTGATGTGCATTTGGTACTGCTGTAAGAACAGCGACCATCGCATCAAACGTCCATTCGATAATTTCGCCTGCGCGAGGTAGGCGAGTGGTTGATGGTCGGTCTCCAATATGAACTTCCGTCCATATAGGTATCGCTCGAACCGTGATATGCCGAACACGATTCCGAGATATTCCCTCTCCGATACGGAGTAATTCTTCTCGGCAGCAGACAACTTCCGACTGCCGTATGCGACAGGGAAAAGCGTTTTGTCATGCTCCTGTAGCAGTACTGCTTCCAGTCCTGTGTCGCATGCATCGGTGCGAAGAACGAATTCCTTATCCAAATCCGGTAGACGAACAACGGCGTCGGATGTAAGCCTAGCCTTCAGTGTTTGGAAAGCGTGCTCACACGCATCTGTCCAAATAATCTTACTCGGGGTCCGTTTCTTTGTTAGGTCGGACAACGGCCCCGCAATCGCGCTGAAATTGGGCACATACCTCCGGTAATACCCGGCTAATCCCAGAAATGACCTAACCTCAGTTTTCGTGGTGGACCGTGCGGCGTTTTTCAGCTGCTCTACCTTTGACTTCTCTGGAGACAGTGTGCCTTGGCTGAGGGTATGTCCTAAGTAATCCAAGGTCCGGAACCCAAGGTGACATTTGGAAGGGCGAGCTGTTAATCCCGTCTGACGTAGCCGTTCCAAAACGTCGGCTAATAGAGTGGGGTGTTTACTCCACGTCTCTGTGGCCAACAAGAGGTCGTCCATGAAGTTGTAGACACCCCTATCGCGTAAGGGCTCCAACAACTGCCGCATAATCCTAGTAAAGACGCTGGGCGCGTTCTGTACCCGGAACGGCATGACCAACCATTGATAGGTCCCGTCGGGAGTAGCAAAAGCGAGTTTTGCCCTATCCTCTTTCCTTACCGGAATTTGCCAATACCCCTTGGACAAATCCAGCTTGGAAAAATATTTCGCTTTTGAGACCGAAGCGAAGATATGTTCCGGGTCAGGTAACATTTCGACTTGAAATTCTGTCACCTGATTCAGCTTCCGGTAGTCGACGCAGAACCGATGAGTGCCGTCCTTCTTCTGCACTAGGACTACTGGTGAGCTGTACGGAGAGTCGGCAGGTTCGATTACTCCCAGAGCAATCATCTGCTCAATTTTATTCCTTACAACTTGTCGTTTCGCGTGGGGCAAGGGGTAGGGTTTCCGCTGCACTGGTCGGTCGTCCACCATCTTTAACCCGAACTCGACAAGCGCCGTCCTCCCGGGTTTTTCTGTTAACACGTCGGAATACCCGGCCAGCAGGGTCTCTATCTCGTCCCGCTGGCCTCCAGTTAACATGGGGTCACACTCCACGTCCGACGGAGTCTCGACCCTCGTTAATGGACAGCTCGGGACAGTGTTGGCACCTTCCGGATCGCCTTCGGCATCCTCGGTGACTATCGTGGCGACAACAAAATCGCTTACGGTCTCCCTTTCCCGGTACCTCTTGAGCAAATTGGCATGGTACAATTTCTCTTTCGTCGGTAGCCGTATCCGGTAGGTTTGACCTCCGACCTTCTCGGTGACGACGTATGAACCACTCCAGGAAACTTGCAACTTGTTGTGTTCCTGGGGCAACAACAACAACACCTTATTCCCTACCTCAAACTGACGTGGTTTTGCGCGCTTATTGTAATTTTTCGCCTGATGCGCCTTAGCTCGTTTGAGATTATCTTACGCGAGAGAACAAACCTCTTCCAGTTTGTTGCGCAAGTCCGCGACGTACTGGTAGGTAGTGCGTACTTCCTCTACAGCATGGTCGTCTGTCCACAGCTGTCTCAGTACGGCGATTGGGCCGCGTACGGTCCTCCCGTACAAGAGTTCAAAGGGAGAGAACCCCAAACTCGCTTGTGGTACTTCCCGGTATGCGAAAAGCATGGCAGGAATATACCGGTGCCAATCCTTGGGGCGGCCTTCACACAATTTCTTGAGCGTGTGCTTTAGAGTCCCATTAAACCGTTCGACCAATCCGTTACATTGGGAGTGATACGGTGTAGTCGTGAGGTGCTTAATTGACATGAGACGATTCACCTCCGCCATCACACGACTCATGAATTGTGTCCCTTGATCGGTCAAGATCTCGTCGGGTACTCCGACTCTTGACCAGATCACAAACAGAGCTTCCGCGACGGTTTCCGTGTCAATGTTACGCAATGCTACGGCCTCCGGATAGCGTGTAGCATAATCGACGACCGTTAAAATATACCGATTTCCGTGCGCAGTTGCTGGTTTTATCGGTCCGATTAAATCCATGGCGACACGTCTAAATGGTTCATCGATAAGGGGCGTACTCCCCAAGGGAATGGGTCGATGATCCGTTTTCGGTGCCATTCTCTGGCATTTGTCACAGGAGAGACAGAACCGTTTAACGTCTCCCTGGACCCCTGGCCAGTAAAACTCTTTTACCAGACGGTCACGTGTCTTAGCAATTCCCATGTGCCCTCCCATGAGACTCTCGTGCGCGAGTTTTAACACTTCGCCTCGCTTCTCTTTCGGCACGACAACTTGCTTAAACTGTTCGCTGCCTTTCCTGGCGCGGCGATACAAGATTCCCTTCTTGTACCCGAATTTCACCGCGCAATTCGGAGTTTCTTTCTCTGTTCCTGCTTCTGCGTGTTTATGCAACTGCGCCAGAGTTGCGTCCTCCTGTTGCAGCTTCCTCAACTCGGCTGGAAGAACATTACTAACC
Organism: Unio delphinus; assembly: GCA_029339505.1. NCBI lineage: Eukaryota > Metazoa > Mollusca > Bivalvia > Unionida > Unionidae > Unio > Unio delphinus. Next base: position 11,121 of record JAQISU010000291.1, on the reverse strand, counting down.
GGTGTCGAGGTAACTTGGATCGGCTTCTGTTTCGGCTGTCGACTCATGGCCCTGGTCTCAACAGCACTCACTGGCATAGGTGTACAGGTTTCGGGGTTCGGCTGGGGTAACACATAACGGCATCCCAATATGACGTCATGTGATAGTCCCTCCAAGCAAGCAGCTGCAATCTTCCCCTTCACGTATGGTGAATCGAGGTCAATGACAGCTACTGGTAATGAGTCACGCGTGCAGTTCGCGTACTGAACTTCTATTACCTCCCCTGTATAGTCCTCCGGCTTGACATACTTCTTGTCGACAAGCGCGGGGACGCTTCACCCAGTGTCATACAAGATGGTGGCACCTTCACCATTGACAGTTGCGGCCGCAAGGTTGGCTGGGTTGCGACTCGCTTCCGGCACGCACTCCTTCCTAGCAACGACATTCACCTGGGTCTGCCTGCCCTTGGGACAGTCCCTGGCAAAATGCCCCAGGCGCTTGCAGTTAAAACACGCCGGCGGCCCTCGCCGACTTGCAAGTCCTGGTTTCGTGGGTGAGGCCTGTCCAGATCGATAGGTGGCATCCCTCCCTGCAGGTGTCCCTTCGACCTTCCCGTCACCCTGACGGTTGCGGACAGCCGGCTTAACCTCCCCCATACGACGCGACTCAGAGGGTCGGGGTCGATCCGCGCCCCCGGAACCTCCACTCTTCGAGTGCGCCTGTTCATATGGCTCCGCCATGTTAGCGATCTCTTCGAGCGTACGGTGCTCCCTCTCTGCTAGGAAGACTGTCAACTCGCGACGGTAAGTACTCAGGACATGTTCTTTGAGTATAACCTCGCGTAGCCCCTCGTACGAACGTTCGACTTCAGCCATTTTCATCCACTTCTCAAATAAACTTCGAACACGGTTGTGGAATTGAGAGTGGGTCTCGGTTACCTTTTTCGCCGAGTCCCGAAAAAGTTTCCGGTAAGTCTCGGCGGTCAGCCGATAATGGCAGAGAAGGGCCTTCTTGAGGGCATTGTAGTCATCAGCCTCTTCTGCAGCTAAGTCGTGGTAGACTTCCCGAGCTGCACCTTGCAAAAAGGCTGAGACATTTATGGCCCAGTGCTGTTCAGGGACTTTATGAGCGTGTGCGAGTTTCTCGAACTGCACGAGAAAATCGTCAATAGCCTCCTCCCTGTCATTGAAGCGTGGCATGTTGATCTGGACCATCCGGTGGTCGATGAATGGTCGGCCGGTCGTTCCAGAGCTTGTACTGGCGTCGTCCCGTCCGTTGGTCCTAGCTTCAACTCTCACCTTTTCCATCTCCAGAGTGTGGGCGAGTCTGGCTTTCTCTTGGTCCGCTGTTATCTTGGCTAGCTCCTGGTCCGCTGTTATCTTGGCTAGCTCTAGTTCTTTTTGGGTTTCTCTCTCTCTCTTTCTCTCTCCGCTGCTTCCTTTGCCAGCGCTTTCTCTGCCTTCCATTCTTTGATTCTTTCTTCGATAAATGCAGCCAGGCGATCTCCCTCGTATCCAAGATCTTCCGACCCCATAGCTCGATATTCCTTTATCATTTGCCTTTCGGTGGCCATTACAACAAATGTAAAGTGATACATTGTCTCAATATTCTAACAATACACAGATACTTGTAATACAAGTTTAAATACTTACCTGTTGATAGCAACTAATTCCGTTCAGGTAAGCTGTTTGTTCGATATCCGCTTCACAATTACTGCAGGTAATTAAAGATATACAAAGCATGCAAATATCAAATATAACAAACATAAGATGAGAAAAATCATAAAAATTCAAAATACACAGGATGGAAAATAACTCACAACTGTTTCACGCTGTTCATTAATACCCCTAACAAATAAACTTTAGGTCTTTAAACTAATATTTATGTCTAATTCAAATCCCGGACGAAAGCGCCCACTATAGCGTTCTGCAATGGTTGGGGTGGGGTACTTCCAAAATATTAATTAAAATATTATAGAAGTTCCACCTGGTTCGTGAATTTAAATTTAGATTAAAGACCAAATAGGTATACGGCTCTGAGCCCCCAGTTATATATATATATATATATATATATATATATATATATATATATATATATATATATATATATATATATATATATATATATATATATATATATATAACACGAAGATGAAATTCAACAATAACAATTTAATGAAACCTATAAAGTTAAATGTCACATAATCACTTGTCCTCTAAGTGTTAGACTATTTCATCTTATGATTTTCAGTGTGAGTTCGATTTTCCACCTGGCCTTTGGTTGTACTCATCTATTATCCTATCCTTCCGCTCTTCCTGAATTTCACCTCTCCCGATTTCTCTCCTCCCTTCACTTTCCTTCCTTTCTTTATCACAACAATTGGGGACACTTTTCCTGGTCTGTCCCCCGAAACTTCCTCTTCAGATTTCCCTCTTTCCTTCTCTTCCTTCCGTCTATAACGGAGACACTGGGACCACTCATTAGTCTGTCCCCCGAAGCTTCCTGTGAAAATCTCAAGGCGTTAACATATGGTTTATCAAATCTCACCTCACACTAAATCATCCATTAACCATCAGATAAGGCTATTACGTTTTAGGACACGCATACATACACATCGAAATTCCCACACACTCTTACAGGGAACCAATGGGGTAATAGCACGATATCATATATCCATACATCATATCACATAAGTATATCTAATATATATATATATATATAATCTCGTTGTACTCATAATACTACGACAACCAGATGTATGTCTGTACACTACACTCCCACAAGCGTACACAAATAATCAAATATTCATATTAATTTCTCACAGTGAAATCATTTCAAAGATAACATTCAATTTCTATAATTACATGGATAATGTGCTATTGTACTATAAAATAACCACATAGCAAATTATAATAATATTAATTCTTACGACGGCTAGCAAGCAATACGATTCTTTACAAATAGGAACTCATTCTTCAAATATACAAACATATCAACATCACAAATAATTATTCCTACTACGATTTTAGTAATAATACGTATATATAACGATCTACAATTAAATGCAGTAGCAGAAAGCAAAGATCAAACAAATAGCTCACTGACCTTTTTAGAAGCTATACTTAGAGTTCGGTTCTAAGCGTTTACCGCCAATTAACGTATGGCTACGGAGTTCCAATTCTTTACTGACAATCCTCCTTAACGGGTAATCGGAAACTAAAGCTAGCCGGCCGGTTAAAGATATTATATTTTAAAATAAATCAGGGTCCCACACCTTCCTCGATTCTGATTGGGTAGCGCTGGGGCCCTATCCACTCGACGTATTCAATCTGGCGGTCAGTCAGCGTATCCAGAAGATAAGGCACGCCCACTCCTTCTGGCAGCTTCTTGATGTACAAAACATCCTCCCAGTCCAAGAGTGCTAATTAAACTTCTGACGGGCTTTTGGTCAGCTTCCTCTCTTAACTATGGCAACTTACGTAAGGGATGGTGTTAGCCTGCGGTCATGTGCAACAATAAACAGTGGCTTGTCCGACTTACTTGATAACACATGGTTCTAATTTAATTTTGAGTCGGGCAACGCCACATTCCCCCACGCTTGAGAATAAAATCGGGATTTTATTCCCTCAAAATTACTCCAAATGCAAAGGCTTTACAATACGATTAACTAAAATCATCGTGAAAATACACGAATAAAACAAAATCATCGTGGCACTACACGAATAAAACATGAATATATATATACAGAGTGATTATTAAATTTCAGCGCTTCTGCTCATGAAATCAGCGCCTACGTTCTCTGTACCTTTCACGTATCTGATGTGCATTTGGTACTGCTGTAAGAACAGCGACCATCGCATCAAACGTCCATTCGATAATTTCGCCTGCGCGAGGTAGGCGAGTGGTTGATGGTCGGTCTCCAATATGAACTTCCGTCCATATAGGTATCGCTCGAACCGTGATATGCCGAACACGATTCCGAGATATTCCCTCTCCGATACGGAGTAATTCTTCTCGGCAGCAGACAACTTCCGACTGCCGTATGCGACAGGGAAAAGCGTTTTGTCATGCTCCTGTAGCAGTACTGCTTCCAGTCCTGTGTCGCATGCATCGGTGCGAAGAACGAATTCCTTATCCAAATCCGGTAGACGAACAACGGCGTCGGATGTAACCCTAGCCTTCAGTGTTTGGAAAGCGTGCTCACACGCATCTGTCCAAATAATCTTACTCGGGGTCCGTTTCTTTGTTAGGTCGGACAACGGCCCCGCAATCGCGCTGAAATTGGGCACATACCTCCGGTAATACCCGGCTAATCCCAGAAATGACCTAACCTCAGTTTTCGTGGTGGACCGTGCGGCGTTTTTCAGCTGCTCTACCTTTGACTTCTCTGGAGACAGTGTGCCTTGGCTGAGGGTATGTCCTAAGTAATCCAAGGTCCGGAACCCAAGGTGACATTTGGAAGGGCGAGCTGTTAATCCCGTCTGACGTAGCCGTTCCAAAACGTCGGCTAATAGAGTGAGGTGTTTACTCCACGTCTCTGTGGCCAACAAGAGGTCGTCCATGAAGTTGTAGACACCCCTATCGCGTAAGGGCTCCAACAACTGCCGCATAATCCTAGTAAAGACGCTGGGCGCGTTCTGTACCCGGAACGGCATGACCAACCATTGATAGGTCCCGTCGGGAGTAGCAAAAGCGAGTTTTGCCCTATCCTCTTTCCTTACCGGAATTTGCCAATACCCCTTGGACAAATCCAGCTTGGAAAAATATTTCGCTTTTGAGACCGAAGCGAAGATATGTTCCGGGTCATGTAACATTTCGACTTGAAATTCTGTCACCTGATTCAGCTTCCGGTAGTCGACGCAGAACCGATGAGTGCCGTCCTTCTTCTGCACTAGGACTACTGGTGAGCTGTACGGAGAGTCGGCAGGTTCGATTACTCCCAGAGCAATCATCTGCTCAATTTCCTCCCTTACAACTTGTCGTTTCGCGTGGGGCAAGGGGTAGGGTTTCCGCTGCACTGGTCGGTCGTCCACCATCTTTAACCCGAACTCGACAAGCGCCGTCCTCCCGGGTTTTTCTGTTAACACGTCGGAATACCCGGCCAGCAGGGTCTCTATCTCGTCCCGCTGGCCTCCAGTTAACATGGGGTCACACTCCACGTCCGACGGAGTCTCGACCCTCGTTAATGGACAGCTCGGGACAGTGTTGGCACCTTCCGGATCGCCTTCGGCATCCTCGGTGACTATCGTGGCGACAACAAAATCGCTTACGGTCTCCCTTTCCCGGTACCTCTTGAGCAAATTGGCATGGTACAATTTCTCTTTCGTCGGTAGCCGTATCCGGTAGGTTTGACCTCCGACCTTCTCGGTGACGACGTATGGACCACTCCAGGAAACTTGCAACTTGTTGTGTTCCTGGGGCAACAACAACAACACCTTATCCCCTACCTCAAACTGACGTGGTTTTGCGCGCTTATTGTAATTTTTCGCCTGATGCGCCTTAGCTCGTTTGAGATTATCTTACGCGAGAGAACAAACCTCTTCCAGTTTGTTGCGCAAGTCCGCGACGTACTGGTAGGTAGTGCGTACTTCCTCTACAGCATGGTCGTCTGTCCACAGCTGTCTCAGTACGGCGATTGGGCCGCGTACGGTCCTCCCGTACAAGAGTTCAAAGGGAGAGAACCCCAAACTCGCTTGTGGTACTTCCCGGTATGCGAAAAGCATGGCAGGAATATACCGGTCCCAATCCTTGGGGCGGCCTTCACACAATTTCTTGAGCGTGTGCTTTAGAGTCCCATTAAACCGTTCGACCAATCCGTTACATTGGGGGTGATACGGTGTAGTCGTGAGGTGCTTAATTGACATGAGACGATTCACCTCCGCCATCACACGACTCATGAATTGTGTCCCTTGATCGGTCAAGATCTCGTCGGGTACTCCGACTCTTGACCAGATCACAAACAGAGCTTCCGCGACGGTTTCCGTGTCAATGTTACGCAATGCTACGGCCTCCGGATAGCGTGTAGCATAATCGACGACCGTTAAAATATACCGATTTCCGTGCGCAGACGCTGGTTTTATCGGTCCGATTAAATCCATGGCGACACGTCTAAATGGTTCATCGATAAGGGGCGTACTCCCCAAGGGAATGGGTCGATGATCCGTTTTCGGTGCCATTCTCTGGCATTTGTCACAGGAGAGACAGAACCGTTTAACGTCTCCCTGGACCCCTGGCCAGTAAAACACTTTTACCAGACGGTCACGTGTCTTAGCAATTCCCATGTGCCCTCCCATGAGACTCTCGTGCGCGAGTTTTAACACTTCGCCTCGCTTCTCTTTCGGCACGACAACTTGCTTAAACTGTTCGCTGCCTTTCCTGGCGCGGCGATACAAGATTCCCTTCTTGTACCCGAATTTCACCGCGCAATTCGGAGTTTCTTTCTCTGTTCCTGCTTCTGCGTGTTTATGCAACTGCGCCAGAGTTGCGTCCTCCTGTTGCAGCTTCCTCAACTCGGCTGGAAGAACATTACTAACCGGTGTCGAGGTAACTTGGATCGGCTTCTGTTTCGGCTGTCGACTCATGGCCCTGGTCTCAACAGCACTCACTGGCATAGGTGTACAGGTTTCGGGGTTCGGCTGGGGTAACACATAACGGCATCCCAATATGACGTCATGTGATAGTCCCTCCAAGCAAGCAGCTGCAATCTTCCCCTTCACGTATGGTGAATCGAGGTCAATGACAGCTACTGGTAATGAGTCACGCGTGCAGTTCGCGTACTGAACTTCTATTACCTCCCCTGTATAGTCCTCCGGCTTGACATACTTCTTGTCGACAAGCGCGGGGACGCTTCACCCAGTGTCATACAAGATGGTGGCACCTTCACCATTGACAGTTGCGGCCGCAAGGTTGGCTGGGTTGCGACTCGCTTCCGGCACGCACTCCTTCCTAGCAACGACATTCACCTGGGTCTGCCTGCCCTTGGGACAGTCCCTGGCAAAATGCCCCAGGCGCTTGCAGTTAAAACACGCCGGCGGCCCTCGCCGACTTGCAAGTCCTGGTTTCGTGGGTGAGGCCTGTCCAGATCGATAGGTGGCATCCCTCCCTGCAGGTGTCCCTTCGACCTTCCCGTCACCCTGACGGTTGCGGACAGCCGGCTTAACCTCCCCCATACGACGCGACTCAGAGGGTCGGGGTCGATCCGCGCCCCCGGAACCTCCACTCTTCGAGTGCGCCTGTTCATATGGCTCCGCCATGTTAGCGATCTCTTCGAGCGTACGGTGCTCCCTCTCTGCTAGGAAGACTGTCAACTCGCGACGGTAAGTACTCAGGACATGTTCTTTGAGTATAACCTCGCGTAGCCCCTCGTACGAACGTTCGACTTCAGCCATTTTCATCCACTTCTCAAATAAACTTCGAACACGGTTGTGGAATTGAGAGTGGGTCTCGGTTACCTTTTTCGCCGAGTCCCGAAAAAGTTTCCGGTAAGTCTCGGCGGTCAGCCGATAATGGCAGAGAAGGGCCTTCTTGAGGGCATTGTAGTCATCAGCCTCTTCTGCAGCTAAGTCGTGGTAGACTTCCCGAGCTGCACCTTGCAAAAAGGCTGAGACATTTATGGCCCAGTGCTGTTCAGGGACCTTATGAGCGTGTGCGAGTTTCTCGAACTGCACGAGAAAATCGTCAATAGCCTCCTCCCTGTCATTGAAGCGTGGCATGTTGATCTGGACCATCCGGTGGTCGATGAATGGTCGGCCGGTCGTTCCAGAGCTTGTACTGGCGTCGTCCCGTCCGTTGGTCCTAGCTTCAACTCTCACCTTTTCCATCTCCAGAGTGTGGGCGAGTCTGGCTTTCTCTTGGTCCGCTGTTATCTTGGCTAGCTCCTGGTCCGCTGTTATCTTGGCTAGCTCTAGTTCTTTTTGGGTTTCTCTCTCTCTCTTTCTCTCTCCGCTGCTTCCTTTGCCAGCGCTTTCTCTGCCTTCCATTCTTTGATTCTTTCTTCGATAAATGCAGCCAGGCGATCTCCCTCGTATCCAAGATCTTCCGACCCCATAGCTCGATATTCCTTTATCATTTGCCTTTCGGTGGCCATTACAACAAATGTAAAGTGATACATTGTCTCAATATTCTAACAATACACAGATACTTGTAATACAAGTTTAAATACTTACCTGTTGATAGCAACTAATTCCGTTCAGGTAAGCTGTTTGTTCGATATCCGCTTCACAATTACTGCAGGTAATTAAAGATATACAAAGCATGCAAATATCAAATATAACAAACATAAGATGAGAAAAATCATAAAAATTCAAAATACACAGGATGGAAAATAACTCACAACTGTTTCACGCTGTTCATTAATACCCCTAACAAATAAACTTTAGGTCTTTAAACTAATATTTATGTCTAATTCAAATCCCGGACGAAAGCGCCCACTATAGCGTTCTGCAATGGTTGGGGTGGGGTACTTCCAAAATATTAATTAAAATATTATAGAAGTTCCACCTGGTTCGTGAATTTAAATTTAGATTAAAGACCAAATAGGTATACGGCTCTGAGCCCCCAGTTATATATATATATATATATATATATATATATATATATATATATATATATATATATATATATATATATATATATATATATATATATATATATGTATATATATATATATATATATATATATATATAACACGAAGATGAAATTCAACAATAACAATTTAATGAAACCTATAAAGTTAAATGTCACATAATCACTTGTCCTCTAAGTGTTAGACTATTTCATCTTATGATTTTCAGTGTGAGTTCGATTTTCCACCTGGCCTTTGGTTGTACTCATCTATTATCCTATCCTTCCGCTCTTCCTGAATTTCACCTCTCCCGATTTCTCTCCTCCCTTCACTTTCCTTCCTTTCTTTATCACAACAATTGGGGACACTTTTCCTGGTCTGTCCCCCGAAACTTCCTCTTCAGATTTCCCTCTTTCCTTCTCTTCCTTCCGTCTATAACGGAGACACTGGGACCACTCATTAGTCTGTCCCCCGAAGCTTCCTGTGAAAATCTCAAGGCGTTAACATATGGTTTATCAAATCTCACCTCACACTAAATCATCCATTAACCATCAGATAAGGCTATTACGTTTTAGGACACGCATACATACACATCGAAATTCCCACACACTCTTACAGGGAACCAATGGGGTAATAGCACGATATCATATATCCATACATCATATCACATAAGTATATCTAATATATATATATATATATAATCTCGTTGTACTCATAATACTACGACAACCAGATGTATGTCTGTACACTACACTCCCACAAGCGTACACAAATAATCAAATATTCATATTAATTTCTCACAGTGAAATCATTTCAAAGATAACATTCAATTTCTATAATTACATGGATAATGTGCTATTGTACTATAAAATAACCACATAGCAAATTATAATAATATTAATTCTTACGACGGCTAGCAAGCAATACGATTCTTTACAAATAGGAACTCATTCTTCAAATATACAAACATATCAACATCACAAATAATTATTCCTACTACGATTTTAGTAATAATACGTATATATAACGATCTACAATTAAATGCAGTAGCAGAAAGCAAAGATCAAACAAATAGCTCACTGACCTTTTTAGAAGCTATACTTAGAGTTCGGTTCTAAGCGTTTACCGCCAATTAACGTATGGCTACGGAGTTCCAATTCTTTACTGACAATCCTCCTTAACGGGTAATCGGAAACTAAAGCTAGCCGGCCGGTTAAAGATATTATATTTTAAAATAAATCAGGGTCCCACACCTTCCTCGATTCTGATTGGGTAGCGCTGGGGCCCTATCCACTCGACGTATTCAATCTGGCGGTCAGTCAGCGTATCCAGAAGATAAGGCACGCCCACTCCTTCTGGCAGCTTCTTGATGTACAAAACATCCTCCCAGTCCAAGAGTGCTAATTAAACTTCTGACGGGCTTTTGGTCAGCTTCCTCTCTTAACTATGGCAACTTACGTAAGGGATGGTGTTAGCCTGCGGTCATGTGCAACAATAAACAGTGGCTTGTCCGACTTACTTGATAACACATGGTTCTAATTTAATTTTGAGTCGGGCAACGCCACATTCCCCCACGCTTGAGAATAAAATCGGGATTTTATTCCCTCAAAATTACTCCAAATGCAAAGGCTTTACAATACGATTAACTAAAATCATCGTGAAAATACACGAATAAAACAAAATCATCGTGGCACTACACGAATAAAACATGAATATATATATACAGAGTGATTATTAAATTTCAGCGCTTCTGCTCATGAAATCAGCGCCTACGTTCTCTGTACCTTTCACGTATCTGATGTGCATTTGGTACTGCTGTAAGAACAGCGACCATCGCATCAAACGTCCATTCGATAATTTCGCCTGCGCGAGGTAGGCGAGTGGTTGATGGTCGGTCTCCAATATGAACTTCCGTCCATATAGGTATCGCTCGAACCGTGATATGCCGAACACGATTCCGAGATATTCCCTCTCCGATACGGAGTAATTCTTCTCGGCAGCAGACAACTTCCGACTGCCGTATGCGACAGGGAAAAGCGTTTTGTCATGCTCCTGTAGCAGTACTGCTTCCAGTCCTGTGTCGCATGCATCGGTGCGAAGAACGAATTCCTTATCCAAATCCGGTAGACGAACAACGGCGTCGGATGTAAGCCTAGCCTTCAGTGTTTGGAAAGCGTGCTCACACGCATCTGTCCAAATAATCTTACTCGGGGTCCGTTTCTTTGTTAGGTCGGACAACGGACCCGCAATCGCGCTGAAATTGGGCACATACCTCCGGTAATACCCGGCTAATCCCAGAAATGACCTAACCTCAGTTTTCGTGGTGGACCGTGCGGCGTTTTTCAGCTGCTCTACCTTTGACTTCTCTGGAGACAGTGTGCCTTGGCTGAGGGTATGTCCTAAGTAATCCAAGGTCCGGAACCCAAGGTGACATTTGGAAGGGCGAGCTGTTAATCCCGTCTGACGTAGCCGTTCCAAAACGTCGGCTAATAGAGTGAGGTGTTTACTCCACGTCTCTGTGGCCAACAAGAGGTCGTCCATGAAGTTGTAGACACCCCTATCGCGTAAGGGCTCCAAC
>JAQISU010000290.1:1857500-1960000 GCA_029339505.1 Unio delphinus | reverse complement strand
TACCCGCGCTCCCAATTTATCTTCACCGTCAATTTGTTACGCGTGTCTTACCGTTGAAACATATTATTCTCAGCAAGAATTTCTCATCTCGAAAGTCGCTTACAATACGATTTCAGGACACGTGCAGCTAGGCGAAGTGAAATTGTCAGCGGTAATGATGATAGTGAGAACGTGTCAATTTGCTCTCCCAGGTTCCCACCACAGGTGATATCCTATAAAACTTCGTGAAATTTGGTGTATCCATAACTTCTTACCTCTTGACAATATCCGGCACCTGCACACCACCATCAAGTTTTCTGTATCGGCCTCCACTAGTACCTGCATCATCTCCATCACCAACACTACGACGAATTGTCAACAGCAGCATAAGAAGAAAAGGAAAGTGTCGCAGCGGTTGCAGCATCGCCACAATCACTGCTTGACATTATCATCATAACCTTGATTATCATCATGGGCAACACAGACGCTTTCCAGTTTAAAGTATAAGCTGTGAGTAAATAGACATTCACTATAAAGCATACAGTTACTGCTAGGAATTCACATTGATTATCAATTGCAATTCTATTCGCATGTGTTAATTTTGTGCAGGAAAACACAAAGTAACTGTCAATCTTGAAAAGCGTATTGGTCAAAACTTAACTATAGGCTAAACAAACTAACATACAATTATCCTTTCCGATTTCAACTGCGCCGGTGGCCTAGTGGTTAGAGCATTCGCTGCGGAAGCGGGAGGTCCTGGGTTCGATCCCAGGCAGAGTCATACCAAAGACTTACAAAAATGGTACTAACAGCTGCCTTGCTTGGCGATCAGTGTTAAGAGGTTAGTGTTAGGACTGGTCGGCCTTGTGTCAAGATAATGTGACTGGGTGGAATATCATGCTACATGTCTGCGGCATGATGCCCCAGTGCTAGACATCACTATAAACTGCATCACTGCAGACATCGTAGAGATGTGACTGAAATTTGTTTAAAGCTACGTTATAAATCCTAATCAAACAAACAAATTCTTTCCAATTTCAACTTATGTCCCTTGGTTGGCATTTATACAGTGTTTGAACACTGCTAAACTTGACAAATACAAGAACTGGCGCTGAGAGTTGTGTATGAGATGTAAGCAGTTATCATTAATTCCTACCTAAAGGCACAATAGTGCAGCTGAGGGTCAATTTGCTTACAAAAATGTTTGGACATTTATGTATATCAACTGATTAAATACTATTTAAAAGGCAATTCTAGGGTAATATCAAGTACGTAGAGGTTCTTTTTATGAAATACGAGCTCTCTGAAATCTTCGTACGAAGCGTAACGACTGTATCGTCTCCACATTGAAATCGCGCTCGGCAGTGATTGGCAGATCCCAAACGAATAACACACATCATTCCACTGACCGAAATTTGCATAATTATATGCAAAATTCTGTACACTGATGCTGATGACGTAAAACACAACCACGCTACCAGAACAGCAAAATGTCAACAACAGTGAGTACCGATCTTCTTTAGATCTCGTTCTTTTCTCTTTATCATTTTATTTCTAGTTTTAGTTTTAAGAGGAAACGTTGAAATTTATTTAGAACTACTCTTATGGTTATATTTAAATAGTTTTTTGTGGTATGAGAATGATTTAAATCGACGTGCTTTGTACAGTATTGCAAAAGCGGAAACGAATTCGTGGTATGCTTCTCCAAGGTAATAGTTATACCTTAAATAAATGAGTTTTATTAAAATTTGCGACTGGAGTATGGAATCCGGGACAGATCATAAAAAAATGTACACGCACTAACGTACTGTCACATTGTCACTTATAGTTTGACCACCTTTTTCAGTGTTTCCCTTTACCTTCATTGGAGCTTCAGACACCCTTAACTTTTTATTGTGATCCGCTGTTTTGTTTGTTTGATACCAAAGTTCTTCTTTATAACCCAGTTTTGACACCAAGGAGATTTTTGAATCTAAGACTTGTACCCCTAGTGGATAAACTGGTTTTATCTTTGCACATGTATAGGGTAGTATGCACCCTGAGTAAATATACACAGAGATTTAGCTTTGGTGCCCATCTAGGACTTTTGGAAGAAAAGAAGAAAAAAAAACATGACTTGATTTAGCACAAAAAAAATCCATCAAATCACAAACTCTCATGTATTAATTTCTGATTCTCAAATAGCACTAGATTCCTATAAGTTTGATAAGTAAGTACGAATATATTACTTGTATAATTATGAAATAATTTTACATATCAAAATTCATTAGAGACAACTGGACTAAGGTAGTCATTATAATATGTAATACAGAAGATACCCACCAAATGATAAACTCAAATGTAGAAACTTTGTTATTACCTAGACTGAAATCACCTCACTTTCAAGTTCAAGTCCTGAGTGACCTTTAATAAGGATAGGAAGGATGAGGCATGTAGCAAGAGCAAAAAGGGGAAGAGGAAGAACACATGCACTGCAGCCTGAAAACAGAGCTGACCAAGCTTTACACAGAGTACAGACAAGGCAGACAAGAATGAGGGCAATTGTTTATTTATACCTTGGCAAAGATGCCACAACTGTAGGTGCGCAGACTTCGGGCTGTGGTTCTGTATACTTTTAAGATTCGTAATAAGAGTACTCTCTAATGTTTGGATGATTTGATACGCGTTAAACACAATAAACACAATCTTATAGGAAACAATATTTTCGATAGAAAACTGCCATTTTATAGCATAAGCTACCTAATTTCTTAGAGTAATCAAATTTTGATTCATCATTAATTTTATCCTGCAATAATAATAAATTGTAAATATTATACTTGCAACGAATAACCCCACCCCACCAGCTCTACTACTACGATGCCAACAACCAATATATGTATTACCGTATTGTTTCATTGTTCTTGTCTTATGTACCATCAACTGTCAAATTGTTTTCTTTCCTATATATAAAAACAGTGATATTAGAACGAACCAGCCGTTTCGTCGGAACTGAGAGGAGACTTGTATCATTAGAGCATCCCTGGACCTCTCGCATTGCGTAATTCCCCAAGATGTACCCATATCTACACCGCTATGAGTGACGATCTTTCTGTTTGAGAGAGCCTGAACTTTTCTTCTCACTGTCTCCTTTCCTCAAATAAAGGAACACTGCATTGCGAAGAATTATGAAACAACATTTTCCATCATAATACGGCCAGAAAACGACTCTTTTTATAACAAGCTTTCTATTCGAGAGAGCCTTCTATGTGCCACTCGCAAGTTACTAAGACCCATTACATCAAATATATATATATATATATATATATATATATATATATATATATATATATATATATATATATATATATATATATATATATATATATATATATATATGCAGATGCCCCTCTACGAAGGCATTTGACCTGCCTGGTCAGTCGGAGCGGACTCTTCAGAATCCTGCAGAAGATTGGCTGCCCCCTCCCCACGTCTACTTGCTGTCATCATGTCATTCCACGAGAACATGCACAGCACAGTGTGCTTCAATGGCGCAACATCAGAGGCCTTCCCAGTAATCAGCGGAGTCAAACAAGGCTGTATGCTTGCGCCGACTCTCTTCGCCATATTCGTCTCCATGCTTCTCCAGTATGCCTTCAAGGGCTGCAGCAATGGAGTGTACATCCATACCAGGGCTGACGGAAAGCTGTTCAACATCCCCCGTCTCCGTGCTAAGACTAAAATCACAAAGGTACTCATCCGTGAATTGCTTTTTGCCGATGATGCAGCCTTAACATCCCACACGGAAGATGGACTGCAGCAGCTGGTATGCCGCCTCTCCAACGCTTGCAAGGAATTTGGACTGGCCATCAGCTTGAAGAAAACAAACGTCATGGCGCAAGATGCAGACTCCCCTCCCTCTGACACCATTGATGGATACAACTTGGAAGTTGTCGAGAACTTCACATACCTCGGGTCCAACATCTCCAGCTCATTCTCGGTTGATTATGAGGTGAATGGTAGGATTGCCAAGGCAGCTGCAGTGATGGCCAGAATTAACCAAAGGTTATGGAACAACCCCAACCTCACCGAGAAGACCAAACTGCGTGTTAACCAATCCTGCGTGCTCAGCTGACTCCTCTACAGCAGCGAAACATGGACCACTTATGCAAGTCACGAGAGAAAACTCAACAGCTTCCACCTGAGATGTCTGCGGCGCATTATGCACATCAAGTGGCAGGACAAAGTACTGAACACAGCATGTTCGCCATTCTCAGTGAGAGGCGCCTTCGCCATGTCAAGAGAATTGACCCGGGCCGCATCCCTAAGGACATATTATATGGGGAACTAGCAGAAGGTACACAACCAACCGGACGTCCACGCCTGCGCTACAAAGACGTTTGCAAGATCTGGCGCCTAGCTGTCAGCAATCGTGTCACGTAGACGGACGGATGCCAAGAGAAGACAAGATAGTATATATATATATATATATATATATATATATATATATATATATATATATATATATATATATATATATATATATATATATATGAGAGAGAGAGGTTTCTTTTTAATAACCAGTTTGTAAGTTTAAATGTAAACTTAGTCATTAGTACTATGTCGCAAGCTAAACACGAATTTCTGTGCTTAAAACCGATGAAATTATTTCTCTGCGGCACAAGTGAACAGTTACTACATTCATGTGGACGTACGAAATATGAATAAATTGCTACGTAATCGCAAGAACGTGTGTTTTCGACGTAGTTTACTTCTGTAAACTTGTTAAAGAGTCCATATTGTTTGGTCATTCACATTTTATTACAAATTATTAGAAAACTTTGGTGGTGGCACTGACCAACTTGTCTTATTTTCTCACATCACACTACAAAATAAAAACAGTTATTGTCGAAAGGCAAGTGTACATACAAAGTTGACAGAATATATGCCTTGCTTGGATCCTCTACACTTGGAAAAGTCGACAAGTTGTCGAAACATTGGCTTGGAATTCTTTTTTCTGGCCACAATTTAATTTAACTTCTCGTTGGTTATTTCAAAGCGATGTATCAAGAAGAAGGGCTAACGTGTTGGCGGAGAAATGTTTATTTGAAAATAAGTAGAATCGAGTTTTTGAATATTTCATTGTTATTTCCTGATGTTTGTTTCGTTATATTTTGTGTTGTTTTGTTGTTTGTATGTTTCCTTTCTTTGATTTGTAGCAAAACATGGGTATATGCCCTACTTACCTGGTAAAAGGGCAGAAAATCAGAAATACATACAGGACGGATATCCACAGGACAAAAGGTCGAATTTATAACTTTCAGTTTCACCAATTACTTTTTTTAAAATTATTTGAATCAAATGAAGCCTAATATAATATAATATAATGTAATGTAATGTGATGTGATGTGATGTGATGTGATGTGATGTGATGTGATATGATATGATATAATATAATATAATATAATATAATATAATATAATATAATATAATATAATATAATATAATATAATATAATATAATACAATACAATACAATACAATACAATACAATCTGGAACCTTACAAATTCAAATAGTGACTCTGCCCTACTTTCTAGTTACGTACCTACTTAATGGCATCTTGAAACCTTCATACAACCAACATTATCGAGGTTAATAAATTGTTTCTTAATTCATGCAAGTCTGCTTTACACAAAGTTCTACGTGCCTTGAATAAATAACACTCTAAGATATGATAATTTAGGATTTAGTTAAGGTCGGAATGATTTAAAACAATTCGATGCAAGCTATAAATAACTTTCTCTCGACATTGTCTTCATCCTTCAATATGTAATCCAGCAAACCTCGTGCCGGATTATTCGTTTGTATGTGATGGTGTCAATTAGAGGCATCGTATCCAGATGTTAACATTACACATTGACTGGTCAGATGTACCTTCTAAACAAGTAAGTTTCGAGAACCGTACAGTTGGTTTCCACTTGGTTTCATCATGGCAGTCGTCGCGGGAACATCCATGAAATTGCGAGTTGTTCACGGTAATCATAGAAGCCTTCAGCGTTGGACCTAGTAAATTTAATCGCATAGATTCCTTATATTTAAATATATAGCTCTACACATGTTCAGAAATAAAAGCCTATCGATAGTTTTTAAATAACTCGTAACCTTCAACAATGATCATAACGATAAGAAATTAATTAAGCTGATGGTAAGACATCGACCCTGATATTGTTATAAGGTTGCCGTCTTACTGCTAAAAAACCGCGCTGCATAACGTGTTCTGAGGTCGATTAATCGGAACGAGAAGTCGAACTTTAGGAATATCTCACACTTGGTACAGTATTCTACAATGAAAAACCACAGGAGTCTTACGTTTTATCAGTAAAGTACGGTGAAATGTCTGACAAAATGAAATACCCTTCTCAATAATATATATATATATATATATATATATATATAATGTTTCAGTCTTGCGATTCTGAAGCGATAAAAGACTCGTGAGAAAATGTCGAATCGAGCGAAGGGTTGTGGTCACGCTTGCATTCCTTGTGTTTATATATATATATATATATATATATATATATATATATATATATATATATACAGTGGGACCCCGCTATAACACGGTAGTTGGGAGCCATAGAATCCAACCGGGCTATGAACCGAACCGTGTTATAAGCAACCATGTACAATACCAACACATTTTTGGATTTAATTGGGGGGGGGCGGGGGAGTTACATTAAGACGGGTGCGAAAATGCATGGCACAATTAACATTTTTGATCAATATATATTAAATGAGAAAAACATTTCCTGTGGTAACAGAAATTGCAGATATAATATATTACTTTATTCAGAGAACCATGCATTGGTACATACACGCAGCGCCGGATTAAGCACCGTGGAGGCCCATAGGCAGTCAAACTTTTGGGACCCCAGACCCACGGTCACGGTCTCATGGGGGCCCATAAAAGTCGCGGGGCCCATAGGCAGTTGCCTACTCTGCCTAATGGGTAATCCGGGACTGCATACACGTGTCTAATTTATGTATACATGTATAATCTATTGCATGAAAAAGAGTATCAACACCGTGTACTCACCAGCGAATCTTGTAACATACATTGAATCCATAATACAAATATTTCCATTGAAAATATCCACACACGGATGTAAAATATTCAATAATTTTGTCACAGATCATTATGTGACTGAATTCAATGAAAAGAAAAAAACAAAAATTACGTAACGGGTGTACGTAATGAATGATGAAATAGTACATGTCCATAGATTAAATAATGGAAGCTAAAGTCACAGGCACTTGAATCTGAGTAAATTCATGTATACACTCACCATATAATGTTATATGGTGAGTGTATACATGAATTTACTCAGAATCAAGTGCCTGTGGCTAAAGTGTATTCTTATAATAACTACATGTACATCTCAGGATCCTTCTGTCTCTGAATTCAGTCACTGTACATTTCAGCACACTTTCCCACCCAAGCTGCTAGTCAAAGTCCTTTGAACTTGCTGCCCAGTTATTGCGTCATGTTCTTTTGATGTACTCTAATAAATACAGCAGCAGAACTGGCTTTATTTTAACCACTGAATTACCGTATGTCACTGTTTAGCTCGGCAGTTCACTTTGATGATAAATAATGTACTTTTAATTAATTGATTTATACATTCTGGTGAGAATCTTTTATCAACCGCCGCATTGGCTGTTGCTTAGTTGTGTAAGAAATTAAAAGAACATATATCGGAGATTATTTGAGCAACGATTGTATTCGGAATGCATTCAAGACAAACACAAAGTAGACACGATGGTTTCATTACTCAGGAATCAGTAATTATAATATTGACACTTATGAGCTGTAATTTTTCAACAATAAACAAAGATCAAAGTTCTCAATAGGCCCAGCAATTGGTTCGTATTTCCGACGTTTATTTTGGCACAAAACTAGAAGAAATTTGATAATACATTTTCTACACGATCTTTTTCGCACTGTTTAGACGAATATGAGAATGATAATTAAACTCTTAATATTTTTTTTTTATGCTTAAATTTTTTTTTTTGGTCTTTGAGAAAAATATCTGTAATAAATTACCCGAAATTTCGCGAGCCATGCCACGACCGGGTTATATCCGAATTCGGGTTATAGCGGGGTCCCACTGTATATATATAAATATATATATATATATATATATATATATATATATTATTGATAAGGGTATTTCATTTTGTCAGACTTTTTGCCTTACTTTAATGATAAAACTTCAGACTCTTGTGGTAAAATCTGTAGTGTGTTCCAATGTCAGTTTGACATCAGAACGAGAAATGAAAGTTTCTGGAATAACTCACATATTTGGCAGCCCATATCAACACTTTTCCACAAATTGATATGTAATTAATATTTCCACAAATTGATATGTAATTAATATACAATTATACATATTGTGCTGTTTTTATCCTGGTGGAATAAAAATTTGACACAAGCAGATGGACACATTTCCATGTTCCATTAACATACATATGAATTTTGTTACGTGCTTAGACTCGAATAAGCAGCAACACAGAAAGAGTGAAAACTAACAAGCTTGTATAACTTTAACAATGAATTTATTAAGTACAATTATTTTCATAAAATAAATAAACTTACGGTTTTAGAGAATCAAATCCAACAAATATA
This sequence comes from Unio delphinus, assembly GCA_029339505.1. Lineage (NCBI taxonomy): Eukaryota > Metazoa > Mollusca > Bivalvia > Unionida > Unionidae > Unio > Unio delphinus. The sequence continues at coordinate 1,951,358 of JAQISU010000290.1, read as the reverse complement.
GAATTCACAAAATAATCCACTAATGGAATTTCAAGTCCTGATAAATAAATGTTCTAATAGTTCCAAGCTCGAATCTTGACAATGTAATCCAAAATGGCTGACAATGTCACGTGATGCAGTTCTTGTTTAATTTATCATCCACATGAATTATGAGCACATGTTTTCTCCTCCAAATAGATAATAAATCCTCTTTCTTCAATGTATTGACACAAAGTCCAAAACAAGAATAATTAAAATTATAACTCAAACATGAATTACACAACCAATAACTTACAGCCCAAAGATTCTACTACAGTTAGCTTCTAAAACACAGCTATATATATTGTAATTCCCTTGTAAACAAGAGGAATCATGTGAGTCTGGAAGGTCATGGAAAAGAAGCTACCTTCTCCAGGTCACGTAATAATGAAATATTCTAGAAGGAAATCATTCACTTCCCACCCTCAATAAAAGTGTTGTCCTTGAAATTGACCAATAGATTTAGAGGCTTGTTGACAATGTCTAAAGCAAGGTCAGGATTTAGGTCAAACAAGCCAAGGTCAAAACTTGTTTACAATTAGAGAATCTAAGCCTGAACATTCTAGAAAAAATCTCCCAATCAATTCATTTTAAAGGCAAAATAACAAATTTGGATTTAACATTTAAAAAAAAAAAATAAATTAAATCCAATAGCCGTAACACCTTCCCCCATAAAATAAAAAGAAAGGTTTATATGATAAAACTTTCTTTTTATCACAAACCAATTTACATCTGAAATTAAAAATTACACAATATAATAAATTATACAATGGAAAGAGTGTCTACAATTATATTATCAAGAAATAGCCTCAAATTTTTAACTTGTCCATGTCCCACAAAATATCCTAGGAAAAACACACAAGCACAGCAGAACTCACTGTTAGACAAATTAATTGTCAAACATACATTAGTGAGTCTGTTAAAGAATTATCGAATTGTTGCTAGATGTTCTCTCCAGGTGTCGTAGATGATGACGTCACAAATCTCTAGACCAGTGATGAACATTTTTATGAGACGTTGAAATGGACTTTCTTTATATTGGTAGAGTCCTTTTGGAGTCGCAATATTAAGTTTTCCTTTGCTCTTTCCGTAGTGGAATCTGCCAAAATCCTTTCAGAAGGTCAGAATTTGGTGACGTACTTGGCATTCCCAATTTTATCAATAGAATAGTCACTTCTTGTTAATGGGAATGAATCTGTTTTTGTCACTCTGTTCACCTTCCTTTAATCAGTACACATACGGAAAGTTTTATCTGGTTTTGAAACAAGTATTCATGGTGAACTCCAATCACTTTTACTGGGCTTGATAAAATCATTCTCCAGCAAATATTGAATTTCCTTTTTCAAATATTCCTGTTTGAGTGGACTCGTCCTGCATGGAATTCTCAATCTCAACGTCATGAAAATTTTGTTTGTCCTTGTAAGAATATCTGGACATAAGTGCTCATATAATAATAACTTTCAGTTCATTTCTTTCTTGCACTTGCAAATGTGAAAGTTTCTGGTCTAGATATTTTTTTTATAATTTCTGAATTCCAACAATTCGTAGCTCCAATATCAGTCGAATCCTGATGATATTCCTTCACTAAATAGGACTGGTACAATTAAATTAATTACATATTTAACATGGCTATTTCTTTCAATACACTGGTACTCCTATAATTGATTTAGATCCCAGGAGCACTAATACTATAACTTAATTCATTTTCTTCTTAACTTTGTAAGGGCCGTAATATCTAATTTGAAGAAAAGTAAGAAGAATGAACAAGAGTAACACAACTCCATTATCATACTCAAAAGTTCTCTCCCTTTCAGTTCTATCAAACCATAGTTTCATTTTTAACTTTAATTGATTACTTGACTTGGTCTTAGATAAGGAATCCACACAGTCTACCATAATTCCACTGAAAGTTTCATCAAACGTAGGAATAGGTTGCAGATGAGCCTTACGTATCTTCTGATTTGGTTTTCCTACCATTTGACAAGCATGACAAGATCTACAATATTTGACAACATCACTTTTGATTTCTGGCCAATAGAAGTGATTCAAGATCTTGTGATACATTTTATTAATCCCTAAATGACCAGCCAAAGGAGTTTCATGGGCCAGATTAAGTATTTCCTGTCTGTAAGGTTTTGGAACTACTATTTGATAGTTCACTGACCACTCATCACCAACAGGTACCTCGGAAGGTCTCCATTTTCTCATAAGAATTCCATTTTTAATGAAATAACAGACAGGAACTTCAGTAACTTCAGTCTCATTTATGACCCTTTGAAACAAACAGGAGATCTCAGGATCTTTTTCCTGTTCAACGACAAGTGACTGTCGTTTATCACCCTGATTAAGAGAATGAGTTATTAAAAGATGATCACTATGATCAATACCTTCTGATTGATCTAAACCAAGAGTAAACGTGATCTCATCAAAAACCTGACCTATACAAGTGCCAGTTGAAGGAATGCTGCCTTCTGTAACATCACTCTCAAAATCATCACCCTGATTAAAATAAAGAGAATGAGTTGTCAAAAGAGGATCACTATGATCAATACTTTCTGATTGATCTAAACCAAGAGTAAAAGTGACCTCATCAAAAACCTGACCTTTACAAGCGTCAGTTGAAGGTATACTGGCTTTTTCAACATAAGCCTGACCCACGCAGATATCAGATAAGGGATTACTGCCCTCAACAACATAAGCCTGACCCATGCATATGTCAACGAAGGGAATACTGCCCTTTTCAACTTCATTCTCAAGAGCTTTCTTTGCCATAGCTCTAGTAACTGTACAAGCTTGAAATATATCAGGGATTTCTTTTTCAATTGGATCAACTTTCTGATCCAAATTAGGCTTGTCAGTTACAAGTGGATTAACCACAACCTTGTCTCCAGCTAAGTCGTTGCCTAGCAATAAATCTATTCCCTCAACAGGTAAAACCGAGACTGTTCCAATTGTCACAGGTCCTGACACTAAGTCTGATGACAAATTTACACAATGGAGAGGAACATTAACAAAGCAGCACTCTAACCCCTGAATAAGAACACTTTCATTAGAAGAAGACTTCTCAGATAAAGGCAAAGTACCTGATAATAAAAGACTCTGAGAGGCTCCTGTGTCCCTTAAAATTTTAATAGGGGTGGGATTGGCCGAATCACCCAAGAGTGATACAGAACCCTTCGATATGAATGGTTCATAATTCTCCATATCACAATCAGACTGGGATTTATTAGACCCAACAAATGTATTGCTTTCAATACATGACTGTGACCTTGACCTCTTGTAAATAAGAGCATTTGGAACTGGTCTATCTTGATTCTGTTGCCTATTTTTCAGTTTGTAGCAATCAGAAATAACGTGTTCTTTTTTCTTGCAAAAGTTACAAGTCGGAAGAGACAAGGATCTAGAATCAAACTTCTCTGAAGTCTGATCTTTGAAAGTTGTGTTAGTTTGAGTTTTAGAAGGGCTTGAATTAGGCGGAAATACTTTTCTGCCATTAAATTATGGAGTAGAAGTCTTGTTAACAAAAGGAACTTTATGTGTCAAAGAATATTCGTCAGCAGATCGAGCAGCATTTTCCAAGGTTTCAATCTGATGCTCCTCAAGATAAGTTTTAACATCACTATGAACACAGTTTTTGAACTCTTCAATTAATATAATTTGCTTGAGATTTTGATAATCTTGCTCAACTTTCTTGGCTAAACACCATCTATCAAACAACTGCTCTTTTTGTCTAGCAAATTCGACATGAGTTTGTCCAGCTTCTTTTCTGTAATTTCTAAATTTTTGCCTATAAGCTTCAGGAACTAACTCATAACCTCTTAAAATGCATTCTTTAACTACGTCATAATCACCACTTTGCTGAACAGACAGTGAAGTGTAAATCTCACTAGCCTTACCAGTAATTACACATTGTAGTAACTGAGTCCAATTCTCTCTTGGCCACTTTAAATTTTCTGCAACTTTTTCAAAAAGAATGAAATATTTATCTACTTCTTTTTCTTTAAAAGGGGGCACTAATCTAATATTCCTTGCTAAATCAAAATTTTGATTTAAAGTATGATGGTGATTCTCACCTGCCAGCTTTATTTCTTTCATTCTAATTTCATATTGTAATTGTTTTTCCTTCTCCCTTTCCTGTCTCTCTCTCTCCTCTTTTTCAAATTGTAATTGTCTTTTTTTATCCCTTTCCTGAAATTCCAGTTTCTTAAACTCTAATTCAGATTGTAATTGTCTTTCTTTCTCCCTTTCTTGTCTCTCTCTCTCCTCTTTTTCAAATTGTAACTGTCTCTCTTTCTCCTCACTCTCAATCCGCATTTGCTCTTTTTGTAATTCAATTTGTTTCTCTTTCTCCTCTCTCTCAATTCGCATTTGCTCTTTTTGTAATTCTATGTTTCTCTTTGTCCTCTCTCTCATATTGTAATTGCTTTTCTCTCTCCCTTTCCTGAAATTCTAGCTTCTTCAACTCTAATTCCATCTTGAATTTTAATTCTAATTCCTTTAATTTTATGTCAGAGTCTGATGCAGACTTACTGACCGGAATCAAAGCACTTTGTTCAAAAACATCCTGTTCTACCAAATACTGGACCAAAATCTTTTTGATATCTTGTTTCGTTAAAGAAGCCTTCACTTCGGAAAGATCGTATTTCCTGGCAAGTTGAACCAACTCATCTTTTTTGAAAAGATCTAATTGCTCCTGGGTAGGATTAGAAAGAAATATTTCTACCTTAGATGTCATTTTGATACAAGCGTGTCAGTCTCACTAAAGATTTAAAATTCTCAAAAACTAGGGGAAATTCAAATTTAAATTCAATTTTATCTCAAATCTCAATCCCGAGACGATAGCCACCAATTTCTATGTTACGTGCTTAGGCTCGAATAAGCAGCAACACAGAAAGAGTGAAAACTAACAAGCTTGTATAACTTTAACAATGAATTTATTAAGTACAATTATTTTCATAAAATAAATAAACTTACGGTTTTAGAGAATCAAATCCAACAAATATAGAATTCACAAAATAATCCACTAATGGAATTTCAAGTCCTGATAAGTAAATGTTCTAATAGTTCCAAGTTCGAATCTTGACAATGTAATCCAAAATGGCTGACAATGTCACGTGATGCAGTTCTTGTTTAATTTATCATCCACATGAATTATGAGCACATGTTTTCTCCTCCAAATAGATAATAAATCCTCTTTCTTCAATGTATTGACACAAAGTCCAAAACAAGAATAATAAAAATTATAACTCAAACATGAATTACACAACCAATAACTTACAGCCCAAAGATTCTACTACAGTTAGCTTCTAAAACACAGCTATATATATTGTAATTCCCTCGTAAACAAGAGGAATCATGTGAGTCTGGAAGGTCATGGAAAAGAAGCTACCTTCTCCAGGTCACGTAATAATGAAATATTCTAGAAGGAAATCATTCACTTCCCACCCTCAATAAAAGTGTTGTCCTTGAAATTGACCAATAGATTTAGAGGCTTGTTGACAATGTCTAAAGCAAGGTCAGGATTTAGGTCAAACAAGCCAAGGTCAAAACTGGTTTACAATTAGAGAATCTAAGCCTGAACATTCTAGAAAAAATCTCCCAATCAATTCATTTTAAAGGCAAAATAACAAATTTGGATTTAACATTTAAAAAAAATAAATAAATTAAATCCAATAGCCGTAACAATTTGTTGAAATGCGATAGTAGTCATGGTACTCTGAAGTAGGTTCATGTGGGGGATATGTTTCTGGAATGAAACGAAACATTGCTTACAGTTACAATAGGGCTATAGGAATACAATTTTTATTAATTTCATTAAAGAATAATATTTCAACTTAACCAGATTTTGGCATTCCCAGCTTTCATTGCTTTCCAGCCAACTGAAATGTAGGCCAATGAAACTTGAAAAATGATCATTTCTTTTGTGAGAATTTAAATTTATGAGAAAAAAGATGTCACAGCAAGTGAAGAGCAGCACAACCCTGATGCCCAAATAGGTCTGTCAATGGTTAATTGGGTGCCCAACCGTATTGAAAAACTCGCACATTGAAATTTAATGACAAGTACCTTCACCAAAATAAGTTGTCGACATCACTATCAAAATATCATATATCATCAGCAGTACGCTGGTCTGAGTTGCAGCTCCAGTCTATATTTAGGAGTAGGACCACCCATTATGCATCAGTGGCCCACTACTAAATGACTGCTGCATGCTGGGCTGTGCAAACAGCTTCACAGTTCAAAACAACACTAATATATAGACTACTCATGTTAAATTTAACATGCTAAGCCATGGTCATATTATATTAAAATTCATATGCAAACACTTCCCCAAAATGATAATAAATGTTTTTTTACAGACTATTTCTTGTCTTTAAAATAAGAAAATCTCTCTGTACGAGAAAAATACATGTACATATATTTAAAATTTCAGGAACCACGCCACAATCATTTTTTTTTAATTAGAATTCATATTTTCTCTTCTCCATACGTGATCTCTTCTCCAAAATGATATTAAATCATTAATACATTTTTTCACATACTTTGAAGAAAAGAAAAAAATCTGTGAATAAATATAATTCGGGAGCCACGCCATTAACACTTAATATCCAAATTGGCATTATCATGGGGCACATTATAGCGGGTGTTCTACTGTATCAACATTCACTATTTTGCAGTATTATTTTAAAACTGTCTTCATGTGTCTTTACCCAGTCTTTGCAGATTCTTTGCTGTCTTTGCATTGTTTAGTCGGACTGTCAACCTATGTAGCCCTGTAATATAAAAGGTTAGATGATATATATTACATCATAGCTATCAGAATGAGTGTCTTAAAATGTTAAACTGTCGCCATTACTGTTATCTGTTGGTCAACTAATGTGCAGGACATGGAGATGTGCAGTTTCAACTATTTCATCTATAGGTGTCATTTTTAAGAATTTGATTACATGTATCTTTAAATGGCAGTTACTGTATTCAGTTTATTTCACTTGTCAGTTTTGCTTGCATTGTCCTTGTATAACTCTCCCTTGATAACTGCACACAATGGGATCCAAAATTATGCAGTGTGCAGCATAAGTGAGTTACCTCAGAATAATTTTACATTGTTATGTATAAAATTATTTTTATCTTCAAGATAACTAATGATCTCTGAGAATGATTGTTTAAAACCTTACATCAGTTTGTTTCAACATGTATGTACCAGTGGAAACATTATGTATAATGTCACCCCTTTTGTTATGTGTAGTAAATCCTTATGCTGTGATTTCTTTAAGCTAATGCAACAATTTTATTAATTCTTAAACCGATCTCTTAGCAAATTTAAGTTTACTATAAACTTTGGAACTGATCTAGTATGCATTCTGTTTATTTCCTTTGCTATCGATGTTCGGTTGCAAATGACCTTGGGGAAAAGAAAACACTATTGTTGTATATACTTCTGTCATATTATCAATTTGATTCTTCATTCTTTGATGTGTTTGAATATGTCGACATCATGATGACTGCAGTTTCATTTTAACTGGTGTCTTATAAGGGAGAGGGTTATCCTCAACCATTGCCAAATACTTTTCTGATACTTTTTCCATGTAAGTATATTGTTTCTGTTTTTAAAGTCTTTGTATACATAAATATTTGTGGAACATGAATATGTAAAAATTAATTTTCAGTTATGCAAGATGCCATAGAGTAGGACTATTTCAAGTATCTAAAAATATTGAATGTCTTGCCATAAAAAAAACAAGGCAAGATCTACCCAGCCACAACCACCTTGACTGATGATGTTGTCCTGTCTTTATATATTATTTTTTCTATATTGTTCCTTAAATTTCCATATGAACTTTATGATACATTTATCATCACCATGTCAGTGTCAGCTTCTTGTCCAAGTGTTTGTGAGATAACAACATAAACAGCAGCTCTGACACATATTCATAGAAATGCCTAAATACCATCATAAATGAACTAATCACATCTTAAAATCTGATGCACTAGATAACCATTTATTATGCCCAATCTATTAAGCCTAGAATTTAGAAATGTTTTCTTATCCTTTAACAGGTTCGGAAAATTATGAACTTTCATTGTCCTTGCCTCCATCTCAAGCTGGAGACTTGCTGCGTGTTCAGCACTTAATGGATGAACTCTTTAAGCGGACCGGAATTCCCACTACTGCACAGAGGCTTATACATAAAGGTAGCTAGTATAAAAATGTAGACCTTACTCTTCAGTCTTCCGAGACATTTTTTAATATGATTTGTATGTTTAAGAAAGACATATGGAATATGTTTACAGTATATACTCACTTTCGAGTCCAACGGCAAACTGTGCATAGCCAAATCTATCGTCACTTAGTGCGCTGGCAGATCTGGGTCTCTGTATTGTGTCAGTTGTAATCAATAGAACACAACATAGACCATGATCTGCAGAGGCATTGCACTACAACAGATCATGGTCATTGCTGCATGCAGTTTAACTCTACCTACAAAGGTGTATACAGTATGCCACACTTGAAACGCACCTGTTGCATGGCTGCCAACTGTCCCGTTTTTTTCCATATTTGTCCTGTATATTGGACCTGAATAAGGTGTATGTTTTTTATGGCAATCAATATGTTTTTTAATTTAAAAAAATTATAGAATTTCTATGGAATAGTCTGTTTAGAACAGGCACTCGCTTCTATTTTCAAAATTGATAGAATGTATCACATGTATATATGAATACAGTTCTACAATACGATGGCTTCATTCGAAATCGAGGCTATAATGCCTGCTGTTATCCGCCATATTGGATTTTGCAATAGTTACTGCTGTTGCTGTATCTTGTCTTTGTAATATTCGGCTTGTAACCATGTTAACCATAAAATAAAGAAGAAAACTTTACATTTTGCAAATTGTGTAACGTGATTTTGCTACTGGGCATCGAGGCGCCCATGAATTACAAGAGCACGAAAAAGCTAATAAACATCAGCTTCCTGCTTCATCATACACAGCTCAGCCTGAACTTACAACATAGATAAATGCCACAGACAACCTTAATGTACATTGATCAAAATTTGATTTATTAAATTTCTTTTAGAAATAAACCTTCCTTTTTCAGTTACTAGTGTTGCTGGCGATTTATTTTGCACACATTTTCCAGACATTAAAATCGCAAAGGATAACTCTTATGCTTGAACGAAAACATTTCAATAAGAAAAAATCAAAATTGAGAAAATCAGTGAGATTTGATACATTAGAATCGATGATTGAAAAAGAAACAAGGTGTGGAAAGGGCTTCTATAAACAGTTTGTGTTTGAGTGTGTTACACTTCTGTGCCTTCTGAATGGGCACCTGAGTTGCACATGGTGGAACTTCAGAAGGTACAAGTGTGCAACATGTGTGCATTTTTGACATTAAATAATTATGTAAGGCACTGTCCTACTTTACTGATGGTTGTATATGTTGTAAATAGTTACATATGCATTGAAATTTTAAACATCAGTTTTTGTTCCTCAAAATCAGTATTTTTGTCACAAGTAATCAGTATTTTTGTACTCGGGGTTTTGGCAGCTATGCTGTTGACCTGAAATAGCAGCTTATAACCTATAGGATGTCTATTTAATGTGCACTGTATCCATCAAGCCATCATTATCATTTTACTAATATAGTTTTATTAGGAAAAATAATCTTGGTGATTGGTAGGGAAATCTCAGCCAGTGCGTCCAAATTCATTGGGCCTGATGTGATGCAGAAAATTTGGTTTTCACTCTTGTTGTTATAGGGTTTAACGCCATTTTTCAATACACGATAAGCTATACATGGCTGCCAATATTAGTAGTGGAGGAAGAATCTGGGAAACCCCTGGAATGAAACACACCCACAAGAAGCTAATGGCAAGCTTTTTCACATACCCACATTGGCCAAATCTGAGACTCGAACCCACGCAGACAGAGGTTAGATGGCAGTGATCCGTAACGGATAGCGCTTTAGATCACTTGGCCACTCTGGGCCCCTGGTTTTCACTCTTATATGCATGCAGCTGTATTTTATCCTTTCCTGTTCTATGTTGGTGTTTGATAAACCCACTTTTAACCCATCACAATATGTCAAACTAAAATTTGAGTGATTCTTCAACCTTTATTTCAAGAATAATAGGACTTTCATGGGCACCATTTTAAAACTAAAATCCTTATAACTACCTTTCACAAAAATTAATGTTTCAGAGAAGGGCTGTACCAGTAAAACATAAATCCCCTCCGTGGATGTCACTTGAAAAAATCTTCTGTAGGAGTTTTGTGTTTCAAACTTTTTTGATTCTGACAGTGGAAGGTTGGTTAGGAAAATTGCTGGTGGGCTTGTCAGGGAAAAAAACTAATATTTTAAATTGCATCTAACCCCCTCGTAGCATAAATAAAACATTGGGTCAGAAAGTGATACACGTGAGCACATGGGTTTGTTACAAAGAAAATTAGGAGTATCTGTCCATGAATCAAGGGACAGAGGGCTCTAACCTATAACAGCAGTGTTATATTGTTACAGGTTTGATCCTCCATCCCTTGATTCATGGATGGATACTCCTAATTTTCTTTGTGAAAAACCTTGTGCACACAAGTGCGCCCAATTTTGTACAAATTTGCATACTTTTGAAGCAGTGATAGGCATTCCTCAAATTACTTAAAGGTTGCTGATATAAAGCATGCTTTTCACAGTATGCAATTTTTATTTAACTTTTTAACTGTAAAAGTGTATTTAACGGGGTAATTTGAGCTGCTATAGCAATTTCGCAGCGCTTGATGAGACATCCAGATTCAGGAAGACAAGTTGGATACTTCGATTTCACAAGAATAAATGTTAAACTAAATTTAAATGGTTCATTGGGCCCTGGAAGAAGTATTTTATGGTAGTTTTAACTTTACTTCATCCTAGAAGTTTTACAGATGAATGTCTCAAATAAGGGCCACAAAGGTAACCAAAATGGCTGATCCATAACATGGTTTGTCATCAACCGATGTTTTCAGTTGACAAATATTGGCTGGTGATAGCTATGATGACATTAAATTTCATTTGTATCAGTCTTGAAATACCAGTATGTGATTTTGAGCCCGGAATTTATGTCGAGTGCGAGCCAAATGTACATGTTGGATGGACAAGATGCCGGTTATATTTGTGCAAGATACCCATGTCTGAACAAGCAGACTGGGAATGTTGGACTTAAAAACCCTATTACAGCATTATGGAAGAGAAAAAAAAGGCATAAGAGGCAGCAAACCACTGATTCAAGGAAATGAAACTTTTGCAGAGTTCATGTTAGTGAAAACTTTTCTTTTTGGGACAGAGATATCCAGGAGAGATTACCCATGGGGCCATACCTGTGAGATATTGAAAATTGCACAGTAATAAAGAACATCAACTTATTCAAGCTAGTTATGCAATGTAAGACAAACAGCAGACAATGAAAGCACAGAATACTATTTGTACACAGGAGGATCATATCAAATTCAGAAACAATTAACAGATTAATGCTCATCGGAAACATCAGAGATTTAGTCTCCCCATTGCATTTCACAATGATATGCATATTCACAAATAATTTCTCATTTCAAATGCATCATTAAAAAGCACTGATGCATTCTCATACTTTGTTACAAATATTTATTACAGATGCATTCTCCGGATAATGGTGAATATAATTTGAATAAGTTCTGGTTGAAACATGTGCATTGTTAGAGAAACTTTAAGCGAGCTAAAATGTAAACTTTACAGCAGTGTGTGATGCAGGATTGCTCAAGGCTTCTCCATCTCATAAGCTCAGCATGAAAAATCCATTTATATCAACTGATGATGACTTTTAGGTAACTATCAGAAAGACATAATTGATAATTTTCAAAGGTCTAGAAACATTACTAGAGACAAAATTTATAAACTTGTACAGCTGTGGCAAAAATGGACTTTACATTTGCCTTTGCCTCTGTTGTTAGTTGATTGGTTGGGGGGGGGGGGATGGGCGAAGCCATGTTTCAGTACATAATAGGCTATAGACATCAGCCAATATATTAGATGTAGGAAGAACCCTGAAAGACAACCAACCCAAACTGGTTGATCTGTGACAAAAACAGATTCTGTGAGAGGTGCAAGTGATCTGTAAAAGCAAGCACCTTAGTACACTTTGGCACATGGAGACTCAGTTGATTTGATGTTTATCTCCATCAGCCAAAGTCATTTAGAAAAGAGATCTCACGTTTCAGTTTTTAATGAAGAGAATCTATATCTGGCAGCCTGAAGAAAATCCAAGTTCTTTTGAGACACTAAACACCACATATGTAGAACCACTGACCTTCCACAACTAACTGGCAACATTCTATTTACACATTTGAAGTAAGTAATCACATGACAAGCATCTTGTACCACTCAGCCATGTAAGTCACTCAGATCTGTATCATCTTGACTAGCATCTTGTACCACTCAGCCATGTAAGTCACTCAGATCTGTATCATCTTGACTAGCATCTTGTACCACTCAGCCATCTAAGTCACTCAGATCTGTATCATCTTGACTAGCATCTTGTACCACTCAGCCATCTAAGTCACTCAGATCTGTATCATCTTGACTAGCATCTTGTACCACTCAGCCATCTAAGTCACTCAGATCTGTATCATCTTGACAAGTATCTTGTACCACTCAGCCATCTAAGTCACTCAGATCTGTATCATCTTGACTAGCATCTTGTACCACTCAGCCATCTAAGTCACTCAGATCTGTATCATCTTGACTAGCATCTTGTACCACTCAGCCATTTAAGTCACTCAGATCTGTATCATCTTGACTAGCATCTTGTACCACTCAGCCATCTAAGTCACTCAGATCTGTATCATCTTGACAAGTATCTTGTACCACTCAGCCATTTAAGTCACTCAGATCTGTATCATCTTGACTAGCATCTTGTACCACTCAGCCATCTAAGTCACTCAGATCTGTATCATCTTGACTAGCATCTTGTACCACTCAGCCATTTAAGTCACTCAGATCTGTATCATCTTGACTAGCATCTTGTACCACTCAGCCATCTAAGTCACTCAGATCTGTATCATCTTGACAAGTATCTTGTAAATCACTGCCTGGAAAGCCCGCAGACCATGTGTATAAGTCTCACATAAAAAGACTAGAAATGGGAGGTAGAACCTGTGCCATCTGGATTGAAAGTGTAGAATGTTACTGCTAAGCCATCAGTGACAATGATGGTGATGCTGTTGAAAACACACAGTTAACTGCAATGCCATTGATTTTACAAGTACTCTGGGAGGAAATGATTCCTTGAATTTCATCCATTTTTAAATTTTAATCTATGATATAAAAATGTTTGACTTCCTATATTTTTTTTAAAAACTTTTATTTTTAAAAAAGAAATTGATATTAGTCTTGCAACAAGGCACACAAATAAGACTGAAATATGATGCTCTTGCAAGAAACGATATAAGTAATAAGTTTTATTTGTGGCAAATCATGTATTATAAGGTTACCAAAACATTGTTTGAAGAAGAAAAGAATTAACAAGGAATCATAGCATCAGACCACACATTTAATGCAGTGTTTTTCTGCTTGTTTTGGTTTGTTTGAATTTTAAAGTGCCTTCCCCTCAGGGGGTGTATGTTATACTGGAACAGCCATAATACAAAATATCAGTTTTAGAAAAAATTACAAGAAATCTAGGAAACTGTGTCATGGATCAAATTCTTTGTGGAATCAGTGCTTTAATTTTGGGGGTTCTTTTATAAAATTTTTGGTTGCTGTTATTTTTTAGGGTCTGCTTGAATTAAGCTTTTTTCACCAGGAAAGTATTAATTTATTAACATACTCTAATTATTCCTGGGTGATACGATATAAATAAAATATCATTGCTTAACAGTCATGTGCAATTGCAAACTGCACAAACCCAGATCTACCATCTCCTAATAGTAAAATAGACAGCATGAATTCTGATCTATTTGCCCATTATACAACAAACGATCCGGATCTTTGTTGTTTGCAGTTGGACTCGTATATTATCTGTATATCTATGACATTGTTATTATAATTTGGGTTGTTGAAGTCTCGGAAATGCTTAATTACACATATTTGTTTGCAAATTTTGTATCTGGGATGCAGAAAATAACCCATGCAGGAGTCCTCTGTATGCATGCAAATAGCTGCATGGTAAATTCAAAGGTTTGCCAGTCTTACTTCAACAACCTACTGAGTTGGTGAATGTGTTGATTTGTTTTAGCTGTGCTGATATTTTGTTTTTGTTGGGTTTGTTTTTCTTAAATAATAATGCTCTATATTTCATTCATTTTGTAGGTAAATCTCTGAAGGACCCAAACCAGAACCTTATAGATGCTGGTTTAAAAGATGGCTCCAAAGTTATGTTTATTGGAAAAAAGGTATGAAAATATAATGGATGCAAAAACATGTTAAAGTTCATGGAATTGAAAATTTACGTGACAATGTCTTTAAACACACATGGATGATCTGCATGTATTTATATGGCTTAACAAAGCCATATAGAGTTACAATCTATACATGCAAAAATATTTTGGAATATAAACCTTTCCTGGTAAAGTGAAATTGTAGTCTAAATTACAATAAAGGTAAAATTGTCAAATTTATAAAATGCTATGTAAACTAAAGGTAACAAAACAGACCATCCTGACAGTATTGATGTCATCCAATAATGATGCTGGTCAAGACATTACATTAATATAGAACATTTTTTTCATGATGACGTCATTCACCTAGCGATCTATTATTGTATGTCAAGATTTATGTTATTATTGATGTTTAATAAAGAATAAAATGATATTTTTTAAATGAATACCCACATACAGACAGCATGGAACCAGGTCTGATAATTAGTTGAAAGAAAGTGTCAAGTCAGCAGAGTATGCCATTATATTCTGGCAGAATACATGATGCTAATTGTGGGTCTGAACTGTTTTGTTCTACTTGTTATTTCAAGTTAAAATGGTCTGAACATATATGCAGGCTCAGTGTGCTGTCGCAGATGTGGCACTGTGCTTTTTGTTGTAGTGATGATTTCAAGATGATGGAGTCCACTTCTTTAGAATAATGTGCAGTGTTGCAGTACATGCATAAGAGATTTTTTTAAAAAAAAAAAAAATTCTGTGATGCTAATTAATTTGTTTAATTGATACAAAAGAGGAAAGACAAAATTTTGAGCAAACAATCCCATGAAAATGTCTAAATGCTTTACAAAATATAAAACTCTACAGACGGTGATTGTATTAACCATGGCTGAGAAAAAGCAGCTTATCAGCCAGGATGCGCCATTGTTGGATTCGCATAACAAAGTATATGATGTCCCACAAATAAAGTGTACAGCACACATTTTATTATCCTTTATGTTATGCAATTGCACCAATCAGTCATTCGATGGCCTAATTTTTTTAATGAAAATGAAAAAATTCCATCTATTGACCATTTCCAATTATGCCTATGCTCAGCCTGGCTATTTTCTCCATCGACCTGAAACATTCATATATATATATATATATAGATATAGATATAGAGATAGATAGATAGATAGATAGATATTAGGCATGTGTTCCACCTATATCTCTGAATCTTAGTGTAGATATTAAGCAAGTGTTTAACACATATCTCTGAATCTTGATGTAGATATTAGGCAAGTATTCCACATATCTTGGTGAATCTTCAAGGTAAATTGTAGTGTAGATATTAGGCAAGTATTCCACATATCTCTCTGAATCTTGGTGTAGATATTAGGCAAGTGCTCCGCATATCTCTATGAATCTTGGTGTAGATATTTGGCAAGTGCTCTGCATACCTCTATGAATCTTGGTGTAGATATTTGGCAAGTGCTCCGCATACCTCTATGAATCTTGGTGTAGATATTAGGCAGGTGCTCATAGTACATCTCAGATTCTTGGTGTAGATATTAGCAAGTGTTCCACATATCTTGGTTAATCTGTGAGGTAAATCTTGGTGTAGATATTAGGCATGTTTTTCATATATGCCTTTTGCTATTCTTTTTATCGTCATCCCATATTTCACACTTTCAATTTTGGAGCAAAACTTGTGATGCTTTGAAACATCTTTGATCCTTAGAATGTTTCATGTTCAAAAAATGTATGTTACCATGGAAACATATAGCATTAGAAGAATATAATTTGTGACTGTTGCACCCTATAGTAGTTTCATTAGAGGTCTTTACAAAAGCTATGGACTTTGAATATATCATCTTTAGATGATTCATGTTTGACATATTCAGACTTTCTGGAAAATCTCCATTTTGGAAAATGGTTGTTTGCATGACTAAGGAAAACTCAGGACAGTTTGGTAGGCATATATGTATTAATCTGTAAATTACTTGTTAATATGTTCAGACAATATTAGTATCAAAGAATATTAAAGGAACTGACTAGAGGGGAAGGCACTAAGAGCGGTTGGTCTCATAAATGTCAAAGAGATGGGCTAAGAAAAGAACAGCAGACAAAGTGGTAGAAAGACCTCTTTATTTCTATATAAATGGAACACTGGAGTTTGTGAACATGTGTACAATTTTGTTTTTGTAGCCAACTCCCCAGGATGATAGCCAAGTACAGAAGCTGACGACTTTGGAAAAATCATTTGAAAAAGAGGAGCAGAAACTTAGTGACATAACATATGAATTGGATGGTGTCCATAGGGTATGACATAACATATGAATTGGATGGTGTCCATAGGGTATGACATAACATATGAATTGGATGGTGTCTATAGGGTATGACATAACATATGAATTGGATGGTATCCATAGGGTATGACATAACATGAATTGGATGGTGTCCATAGGGTATGACATAACATATGAATTGGATGGTGTCCATAGGGTATGACATAACATATGAATTGGATGGTGTCCATAGGGTGTGACATAACATATGAATTGGACGGTGTCCATAGGCTATCACATTTATGAGGAGGGAGGTTTCACGTAGATGTCCATCTCTTTTCTCTTGGATTATAACTACACCAGATTATAGTTGGGCTAATTTCTGGCTAACATGGCTAAAGGACATGTAAACATATTATACATATGTATCCATCTATCATCCTTTCAGCATCAGAACATTTGATTCACATAACCACTAGGCAATGTTTTAGCAAACTTTGTAAGAATGTGACATAGGAAATGCTCATTTAGATTGTGTGTGTGTGTTTGGAGGGGCTATCTATCAACAATGTGTAAAATCATTGTTTTCATTTCATCAAAATTGTGTTAAAGGGTCCAATCTATCAACAGTGTTAAACCTAGTTTTCATTTCACTGAAATTGTGTCCAAGGGGCCTATCTATCAACAGTGTGTAAAATCATTGTTTTCATTTAACTGAAATTGTGTCCAAAGGGCCTATCTATCAATAATATGTTAAACCTAGTTTTCATTTCACTGAAATTGTGTCCCAAGGGGCCTATCTATCAACAATATGTAAAATCATTGTTTTCATTTCACTGAAATTGTGGGGGAGGGGTTGCTGTCTATCTGTGAAAAACAGTTTTCAATTTATTTTTAAAACAGCTATTTTTATCAAAGTTGATTGGAAAGTTATTTGATGTTCCCTACCAAAAAGTGAAGCATTGTGTCATTTATTGCCTCTCACAAAATTTTGTAAGAATGATTTCTTCCAGAATGGCTTTTATCAATTTATTCACTTAAATTAGAAATATTCTTGATGTCATGCTGAGACAAAATTATGATTAAGTTGATCTTACTAGCAAATGGTTGTTATCAAAGCAACCAGGACTGGATATCTGTGTGAATTTTATAGTCTGAAATTGTACTAAAATGTGTTGCTTATGTATCAAAGATGGCCACCACAGAAACCATTTTGAAAAAGTGTTATTATTTATCATATTAAAATAAGATTTTCACTGCAGACTTTTGCTAGATAAGCCTAATGGAATGGTACTTACTAGATTTATAATATGGCTACCTTGAGAGCCATCTTGAAAATCTTTTATCTCAACTCATCCTGAACAGAAAATCAAATGAACTTCTTATGATACTTCATGTAAAAGTGCTGATTTATTGTTCGATATAGTCACTATGATGGGCATCTTAAAAATCTTGTCACTTATCTTCTTGAACACAAAGTCTTAATAGTATGAGCTCTCACCAGAAGACTTCTTATGGTATATACTTGGTCCTAAATGAAGTTTTGCTCTTACATCCAATAGGGAGTATTCATTATGAGGCTTCTTATGATGCCAGTTTGGTCCTGAATGAAAAGAGTGTTGATCTGACATCAAATATGGTCACCATGGCAGCAATCTCAAAAATCCTACTGCTACTTCTCCAGAATGGAAAGTCATATGAGCATGAGGTTTTCACTAGAAGACTTATTGCAGTATGTAGTTAAAACATTATGCTGACCTGATATCCAGTATGGACACCACAGTAACTCTTTTGAAAACCTCATCACTGCCGTTACCTCTTGGAAAGCCATATCAACATTGGAGTTTCTTTCAACTGAAGACTTCTTGTGAGTTTTAGTTGGTCATAACTAATTGAAAATGGTGCAGATCTGATGTCCAATATAGCCACTATGGTAATATATGCAGTTTTAATCTTGATTTACAAAAAATAGGAAAGATCATTTAACAAAATCTGAAATGTTCCTTGTGTATCATATGTGAGGAATTTATGATATTCAAACAATGTTTAATGTGAATGTTTTAAATGATTGTAGTGAAATAATTGTAAGAATAAGAACTATATGTCCTGACAGGGTATCATATCCTGTAAATGATGACAGGGTATCATACACTGTAAATACTGACAGGGTATCATGTACTGTAAATGCTGACAGGGTATCATATACTGTAAATGCTGACAGGGTATCATATACTGTAAATGCTGACAGGATATTATATCCTGTAAATACTAACAAGGTATCATACACTGTAAATGCTGACAGGGTATCATATCCGATAAGTGCTCATGGGATATCATACCCTTTATGTGCTGATGGTGTCATAACCTATAAGTGGCTGATTGGGATATTGTATCCTGTTTCCGTGTAATTCTTATCACGAAGCACACATTTTTCAGTGTCTCATGGGACAAAATAGATGTCACATTTTAATATCTTTTTCCATGTTCTGAAAACATGATTTTGAAACTTGATTTACCTTAGAAGCTGCTTTTAATTTGTTTGCTTTTTCTTAGAAAAAGGTATGAAATACTATGCTTTCTGTTTATAACACTGTTCATAAGACCCCCAAGAATGACCATTGTGAGGAGCCATTTACTGATTATGCTGTAATAAGGCTGTTATATAGCAATGCACCATAAACTAAAGTATGCTCTAATACATGGTTCCTATGGTACCGGGAAATATGGACAAAAGTGGAGAAAATGATAATTTATTTCTGACTGCGAAAAGTCCTGGAATTTTGCAAATATTAATGAAAGTCGGGAAAAACAAGGGTATTTTCTGCAACCACTTGATGCCCAAAACAATCACATAATTGAGTCATAGTCATAACTAAACTGATGGTTGAGTCATCTGTAACTTTCCTTAAATGGAAGATATGAAAACCACTCTAACAGCACAAGATGCAAACATCAAGTTGGCAAAATTAGATGCTTACTGGATGGCCTAGCAAACTTTAAATGTTGTTCGATCTATGCATGAAATGGATATGAATTTTTTTTTTCTTTCTCAGAAATTTTGAGCATGAAAATCGTTATGCCTTTAATCTGCTGAATAATAAGATAAAACTATGGCATTGATGACCTAGTACTCATGACTTACATTGCTAATCACATTATTTAGATAATTGTAGAATATTGAGAGATTTGTTTAGTATATATCCTTGAATCAAAGGTAATTAGTTTTCTTTGAAGTGTCAACAAAACTATTTTTTTCTTCCATCTGTTTTTTTTTTTTTTTTTTTAAATTAGTGTCATCTGGTTGACTGTACTCATTTTACGTTTCCGCCTTCAGAGGTGTTGGATTTTAACTAGTCAGTTGCATGGTTATTTTGATTTTAATACAGCATACAGTAATAAGGCCAGATATCAGCATAAGCAGATGATGATATAACAGTGCATTGTTATATCCAAGTTCGCTGCTTCCTGTCAAGGTGCCTTTGATTTTCTCCAAACGCAAGACTATATACAGTTTTTATCAGCCAATATTGGTGTCGCCACAAATATCACCAGATGGTATATTTTGTCACCGAAAAGGAAAACTGAATCGCAGTTTGCTACATTGGCGAAGCCCTGTGATCCTGTAATTGATTTCGTTTCCGATTGTAGCTGTATAAATATTGCTTGCAAACTCGAAACCACGACACATCGAGACTTGGACAAAATGCCATTTGCAAGCTTGGACAAGTATTTTGGGGTTAAACGAAAAAATGAAGAAGACTTAAATGAGATTCAGAACTGTACTTAAGTAACTAGAACTGATATAGTGGACTATTCTGCGCATGGCTTTGAAAAGATGTAATGTTTATGCATCAGGCTATGGAAATGAAATACATTACTTTGGAATTTTTCTGTCTGCATTTCAGTACTACCCCACCAACCACCCAATTTTTTTTTTTTTTAATACCAAAAGGCACGTTATCGAATAATTACAGAAATGACATGTTGTTGTGCAGAATTACCAGACACTGAATAAGCTGATACAGTTGTACATGTCAGTGTTGGGGGAATTAAACTAAGTGACAACCAACAGTTCTAATCTGCAAAGTTTAAACAAAATTGGGATGGGACTGCAACTTTTGCTGATGGGACTCCTATTTTTACCAAAATGGGAGTCCAGGACTCCTAGTTTTAAAATCCTAGCAAGACCTCTGCATATACAGAAGTATGTACTAATAAGAATGTCTTATAACAGTGTACCATATACTGAAGTATGTACTAATAAGAATGTCTTATAACAGTGTACCATATACAGAAGTATGTACTAATAAGAATGTCTTATAACAGTGTACCATATACAGAAGTATGTACTAATAAGAATGTCTTATAACAGTGTACCATATACAGAAGTATGTACTAATAAGAATGTCTTATAACAGTGTACCATATACTGAAGTATGTACTAATAAGAATGTCTTATAACAGTGTACCATATACAGAAGTATGTACTAATAAGAATGTCTTATAACAGTGTACTATATACAGAAGTATGCTCTATTAAGGCTGTAATGAAATAATACAGCATATACTGAAATGTGTTCTAATACAGCTTTGGTACAATAGAGCACCATACACTTAAGTGTTATAATAATGCTGTGGTGTAATAACAGTGCACGATATACTTTATTGTACTCTATTTAGGTTGTGCTATAATATTTCACCATATACTGAAGTGTGACTTAAAAAGACGAAGGTACATCAGAACAAAAATTAGGGTATTCATTGAAGTAAACATCGCATTTTACTTGGTAATTATTAAACAAGAACTAAAATTAAGTGAAATAAATAGAGTACAAACAAAATTTAACAAATTGATCTCTGGCCATACAAGTATTACATAGTGGTAATGATGTATTTTAAAAGATAACTGTCCCACAGCAGTCAGCCAGGAGTATTAAGGATATTGATTGGTCATGTTCAATGATTTATGATGTTACCAATTCTGACCATTGACAGCTTATTTTTCAAGGAAAAAGATTTCATTTATTTTCTTTGAATATTTTTTTTTACTCAGGGATTTCTTCCAGAGGATACAAAGCTGCCTGCCATAAAGCAGTTTGAAAAACGCCTGGTTAGTGCAACAGAAAATTTAATGAACCTTTTAGAGAAATTGGATGCTCTGACATTTGATGAAAGCAACAGAGAAGCTCGATCAAAACGCAAAACATTGGTTGACAAGATACATGTAAGGAACTTTTCTCTTATCATGCATTATCTGGTTATCTTCTTTCATCCAAAGAACATTCAAAGGAAATGCTTAGTTCTTTTGTTTTAATGTTTAATTTGTTTTATTTTATATTCCAACTGTGAGAATGCTTTTCATTGTAAATCAGAATTGTAATTAATTATATTAGTGCCTTTTCACTGGGTTTGGTTTGCTGAAAAATATTGTAAGTAAGTTCTTTAATATATATTACACAACCTTAGATGCAGTTTGACCAAGAATAAGTTCACAATATTTTGCAGTTAAAACCAATAAACCTTTTATCATATGTTCCAGAGATATACTTTTTGAACTGAACAGAGTGTTCAGTTTTCATCACAAGATAGGCTATACATGGCAGCCAGTATTAATGGTGGAGGAAGAACCCAGCAAAACTCAGGAAAGAACCACTAACCAAAGAGAGCTACTGGCAAGCTTTTTCACATACCCACATTGGCCAAATCTGAGACTTGAACCCACACAGACAGAGGTGAGATGGCAGTGATTCATAACAGAGAGCGCATTAGACCACTCAGAGCCGCTATTCTTGTTGTAAACCAAAATTAAGATGTTTATTACTAACAGTTGTATTTAGAAGCATCTTGATATTTGTTTGCATAGATAGCTTAATCCCATCCACTAGAATTTCCTGCGTCTAAAAATAGTACTGGCTGTGACATCATTGATAGAGGATTACTGACAAGAATGCACTGCTAAAAGATCATGTTCTCACAGATACCCCCAAAAATACAAGAAAAACAGAACAAGTCACAAATATTCCCTTGTAGTTCAAGTTCCATGTCAGATTATTTATGATGGCTCCTGGAAATAAAGACCATGCTGAGGTTGACTCAGGGTAACTGGCACATTGGCAGACACATAGACTTGCTGAAGTATTATACATTTGGCTTGCAAATGAGTTGCAATACACAAACATTTGTTGGTCCACTGAGGATACTGCTCTTCACTGGAGAGTTTCAAGTCATTGAAAAGGAGAGTATGGTTCAAGTTCCTTTAGTATCTTTAATACAGAAACCATTTTCCGTACAAGAAAAGTATATAATATCAAGTGTTCAATTTTGCGGCATGTTCCATATTTTTAAAGTAATGTTTTTGGAGCATGTATTAAAAAATGAATAATTATTAAATTTCATTATTAATCATTGTTTATTTGTTTACTTTTTTAAAAGTGATTTATTACTTTTATATCAATTTCGTTGTCATTTGCTGTTGTCTAATTGAATTTATGCAACTCATTCTTGCACATCTTGATATCAAAAAGAAATAGTTTGGTTTCTATTACGTTTGCATTATTTTAATCAGATGTCTATTAATTTCTCATTTCCATTGGTTGATCGCAAATCAGTTTATCTACCAACCTTCATTTATATCTCTAGCCTGATTAAAATTTATCCTTTTCTAAAACAAAATTTAAGAATTGGACTGGAAGCAATATTGGATAGTTCCAGTTCATTTAGTCCAGAGTACAATGTAATATGGAGAGTCAATGAGTGGTCATTTCAAGCCATTACTGAGTGTCCATCATAGCATAAATTGGTTGACTGGCAATCATGTGATGGTAGTTTATTCAAGAACAAAGACACTGTAGCAGTAGAGCAAGACAGGTGAGAAAAAGTCTAATTGTTCTCGTTTCCAAAACAAGGAGATGAAGAAACACATACAAACTGAACAGCCGATGCATGATGAACATAAAATAGATGAAGACAGATAACAAGCACATATATCATAAACAATGGCACAAAAAACAGAAGAGCTGATTCAAGCTTGCTAAGTGATTGCGGTCATCTTATAATATCCTTCAGGACCCATAATATTCTATTGTGGAGGCCTTGCACCATTGTAAAAATAATGTTTGTCAATGGTTGGAATGTCTTGCTTAGTTTTATAACAAAATAACACCATGTTATACCCATTATGCTTTGACAAATGATGATTAATTGTTCAAGTTTTAATTTTAACACTAGCTAAAGTGGGATAATTAATTAGGTAAGTGGGATAATTAATTAGGTAAAACATTAACATGTGATACTAGATAGTTAAAAAATAAAATTTCTTTTCTTTTTAACCCCAAACTTTCAAACAAAAAGTTTGATATGGCTTGTACATCTATCACATCCATTTGGCCATCACACTATAATGTGACAAGTGTATCACTTGTGATGCAGAGATTATAAATAAATTTTTTTTGTAATATTCAAAATTAATGTGTGACAAACACAAATGTTGTGTAGAAAAAAAAAATTTTAATCATTATTTGCTAGTGAAAAAGAAAAAAATGATGTTAGTATCATTAAATTCATTATAAGATTACTCAGGAATTTTGATTCATTACTTTACTGACAGAAACTACCCATGTACCAGTACAGTGAGAAAAACACCATGGTACATACCACCAGAAAAAAAACTGATGTATTATTAATACGGTATATCCTAAGTCATCTTCCACTTATGTAACTGAGGTTTCAGCCAATCAAGAGAGGTGAAACTTTGGTGGCAGGAGATATACTTAGCAATGGGCAATATAATTCACAAACCAAACTCTACAAGATTCTTTTCTAGGTTGATTTGGTACCCAAAGCCTGGGGATAGTTCAAACTCGTTATATATCTCAGCTCAACAAATGCAATGGTGTGCTGTATTATCGTGATTCAAATCCATACTGTACTTTATTTATCTGACACCTTTTTAATACTGCAACCCCTGACACTACTGACACTTTATTTGTTAAAAACACCTTATATAATAAACTAAATCAAAAGTAGGACAGCTTCTGACATGCATGTTATACACATTTATTTTAAACATTTGAATAAAATATACAGTGTTAAATGAAAAAATCGGCAATCATCTAGATTCATAGAAATGCTTCACAGTGGTGGAGAAATGAACCTCATATGACATTCAGGTATTTTTCCTTTTGCTTGCAGTCAGTAACTGATATGCAGGGAAAAATAATAAAACTTTCTGCATCTGTGACTTGAGTTTCTACTCGATTTAGCATTCCTCAACACAAATAAGTGGATGGGGTGGGCATATGCTATTGACAGGATTCTCTATATTCACAATTGACAATCTTGTGCAGGAGGCAACATTATGGCTTGAAATTTTTGCAGGTGATGTTTATACGAGTGTTCTGTAATCAGGGGAGACAATTCGTTATGTTACTGTTTCCAACATAATAAAGAGTTGTCCCTTATAAAAGAGGTTATAGATGGTGTGATCAACGAATGTAGATGTAACTGTAATGTATCCTGATGTCAAGGTGAATTAATTAACGGTATACTGTTGGGAGTTGGAAACAAAACTTATCTGAGAACAGGAACTAAATGTTGAATATATCAATATTTAAAGTCATGAAGATTGATCCTAGATGAAATATAGAAGTTAAGAAATTACTCATGTTAGTACAAGGAGAAAAATTCTTTCTTTCTCTTGTACTCCGACTATATCCAGATCTCAATGGATAGTTCCATGACATTAGTTGCCTTACAGAACAGGTTACTATGTGCAGACAATAAAATGGTGTCAATGCAAGATCAAATCCATTGTGTTGGACATTACCCAGTATGCACCCATACATGCTGCCTTCATCCAGTAAAGGCTGGAATCATGATACATCCCAATAGGACATGATATCTCAACATAGAAAAATGGGTGATACACTCTGCATACGGAAAGGTGGTGATACACTCTGCATGTTCTGAAGTGTCTCAGGACCAAGTACTCCATGACAATTTCAGTTCATAAAATTTGAGTGATCTCCTCAAGCCTACATTTTGAACATGGAATTTTGATCCAAGACATCATTACACCATTGGCTGGCATGCACAAGCAACCTTGAAAAGTTGTTAGACTTGTAACATTGAAACTTGACATCTCTGAGAAGGAAATTAAAAACTATGTGAGTTCAATGGCTGCAGCCCAGATGACCAGACCAAATTTACAGCAGCATGAACATTTTTCATGGGCATCAGTTCATAGCTTTTGAATGATTAGATGATTTTTTTTCTTAAATAAAAACGATTTATTTCTCACATCCCAAATACAGATGTCACAAGAGCATCAGTTATGGTGCCATTTATTTGAAAAACAGTTAATCATATGGTAATTTGAGTCATGTCTCTTTCATACAGTAACTGTGATAGGGATCGGATGCTCATGCATTACCTCATCTTGTTTTTCTTCTTGCATTAATGGGACTGAGAAACATATTTAACAGAGAAAGGAATCATGAGAATATTTACCCAAAGACAGCACCATACACCTTCCCACATTTCCCAGAAATGCAGGCATCCTTGTTGATGTATTACACAGCTTAAACAGTTTAACATATGCAGGTACTCATTGTCTATATGATATTTAAAGATGAATATATATATATATATATATATATATATATATATATATATATATATATATATATATATTCATCTTTAAATTAAATTCAGGAGGTAACGGAGTTTATTTGCCTAATGTCAATATGATCAGGTAAGGATTCTTGGAGGAATATTTACTAAATAGTGTGCCAACTCATAACTAAATTTGAAATACTTTTCCGAAAGGATAACAAAATTTCTTTATTCTTCATAGGTACTGCTAGATCGATGTGACGGTCTCCAGCATGGAGTAAGTGACATGATTACACGTATGACTCGCATCTTCACCTAGCTAGTGCACATTGTAACTCGCACCCAGAGACTGCTTCCTATAATGAGCTTTATCTTCTGTACAATAAACATTTTTTATTCCAATCTTTTTTCAGTGTAATGGTTTTTTTAAAATGTATCATGTTTTAAAGATAAATCAGAATCTTTGTAAATTCACTTTTATGGGGTTACAAAGATTTATGATCTGACGGGTTTTCTTGTATTCAGCTGTCTTTATTCATATTGTGCACACTTGTTTTTGTGTAAATGTAGAAGTCTGTGTGATAGGTACAAAAACAGAAACAACTCATAGCATACCAAAAATTGTGGTGGTGCTTACTCCAGTAATTGTGTAATGATGAATATAATTTTTTCCCAGGGGATGGGGGTAGCAGGTAAACTGTGACTGGAATTTTTATTGCAAATGCAAGTATAGTCATATTCCCCAAATTCCCATTTTAGAACTAAATATAGATAAATTTCCTTCCCCAAATTTGATTTCTATATTCTTTATTGCGAGCATTTGGTACACTCATGATCTTTGGGCCTTGATTTCTCAAATAACACTGAGCAGATGGAATTGATTTCATTAGCTTTCCACCTGTATTTAACAGCTCAAATTTGATAATCCAATATCTATAATTACTTGTACTTACAATATATCATTTTGAACATGCATGTATACTTGGGCTTTTATACTTGTATTATCATTACATTTGAAATCAGTATGCAAGCATGTCGTGGAATAGGTAATTAGTTGTGTTGCATGCATATTCATGCTAACATTGATATGCAAGTATGTCAGGGATATGGCATTCAGTTATGCCATAATTTTGAACATGCATGCACATTTGAAATCAGTATGCAACCATGTCAGGGATGAGGTAATTAATTATGTTGCATGCATATTCATGCTAACATTGATATGCAAATATATCGGGGATATGGCATTCAGTTATGCCATCATTTTGAACATGCATGTATACTTGGGCTATTATACTTGTATTATTATCACATTTGAAATCAGTATGCAAATATGTCAGTGATATGGCATTCATTTATGTTGCACATGCTAAAATTGATATGCAAATATATATATACATATATTCTTTAAGCCGTCTTTTTTGTGCTATCTCAGGATCAACAAGGATTGATTCCAATAAGGTTATTCACATTGAATGTACATTTTTAAGAAGTTACATAATCAAAATGAACCAATTCAGGAAATTACATTGCTGGGAAATTGTTTGACATTATCAAACCTAAATTTCGTAGACATGAAAAATGGTAAGTTTTTCAGTATAATGTTTATTGTTAAATTATAATTGTAATGCATATTTAGCAAATATATATATATATATATATATATATATATATATATATATATATATATATATATATATATATATGATCAAGACAACTTACAGGATCACAGAAATTAATCTTTAATCAACTTTATACATATGTGACATTTAAGCAGTTGATCAAAATTTCAATACTATTCTTTCTTTGCACTTCACTGCAATATCGTTTGGCCATTTATGGTAAATGTGGTTGTACACTCATTTGTCATCATTAGTGTAACTTGTAAGAGTTGTCTCTCTTTATCTTATACTTTGTTCCAAATTATTGGGTTTATTGCATTGAATTATATGAAGAGAAATAATTGATCTAAATACGAAGATTAGCTTGGTATTATAATTAAATGTGTGCTATATGTTGGATGAGATTAATTAAGCTTTTTACGTTTATTATAAACATTATAAACAATACATTTTTCTATTCTGGCGTGTTTTATTTATTTATTGAGCAGATGTCAGTTCTGATCCAGGCAAAGAAACTTGTCACTAAATATAAATAAAATGATTATGCATAAGATGTATTTTGTATTTTGAAAGGTATTTTTTTTAGGTTTTTGAGAAATAGCTAGACTTAGTATACTGATATAAACAAAAAACAATTAAAATGCCATGATACTTGCTGTTTTACAAACAAAACTGCAAAAAAGGTTACCATGTGGTAATACTTACTGTTTTTCAAAGAAACAGTTAAAATGCTACTTTGCTGTGATACTGGGGTTTTTTTTAATTACAAAAACAGTTAAATTTTACCATGCTGTGATATTTGTTGTTTTACAAAAAAGTTAAAATGTTACCATGCTGTGATACTTGATGTTTTACAGAAACAGTTAAAATGATACCATGCCATGATATTTACTGTTTTACAAAATAACAATGCATGATACTTAGAACAGCAATTATGTTTACGGTGTCTATTTACGATTGCACATTTTTTTTCTCACACAATTAACACATTTAATATGCTTTATTGTATTTTGGGTTATGGGGCTTTTTAAATAATATTTATGATTTTGTAAAATTTTATCCTAGATTTATGTTGCTTTTACTAATACTTGTCTTTTGTATATAAAATCATGATTTTTACAATTTGTTTAAATGAACAGTCACAATTTTTTTCATGAATATCCCTTGGTGATAGTGGCTTTAAAAGTTTTAATTTTTTTTTAACTGAATGATTTATTGTTTATTTGTTTATAACCAGCATTTCTTGTTAGATTTAATAAGAAAATTGGAATTTCAATTATCATCATTCTTGACATCCAAATTTAAATTTCCATCATTCTTAATATTCAATTAGTGAAATGTCAGAATGAACAAATTTCACTAAAGATAAAGAGAAAATAGACAATAGGAAGTATTTTCCTAATATATTGACTGATTATTACCTACATGAATCTTTCTTCTATTTAGACAGCAGAAATCAAAGATCAGTTTGCAAAATTTTGATTGTGGACTTCCATATCTTCCTTTCACAAGACTGCCTATCACATTAAAGATGGTATATGAGAGCGTCCTGTTGCCAGGCAGAGAGACAGAAAAAGGGTTGAGACCATTGTTCATTTCCTTGCCCTTCTAAACAGGGACAGGTTTGAGATATGGGAATTATTTATCTAGTGTACTCTGCCTGCCTTTATTTTCTCTCTGACTTCTCCTGATGTCCACCTTTCCTTCTGTATTTCTTCTCAACTTTACTCCATCAGTTTCTTATTTCTCAGTATAATTATTCTATTTCATGACTGATGTAAAGTGCAGAGTTGCATAGGCCATTACTAGTCATAATCTTGAGCGGTAAAACATGGCACTCAGGTTTCCATCTCACTCTTAATCTGCCAGGTTCATTATAGATGGATACCATTTTAAAATAGGCTTTTCAAATGTACCAGTTATATTGGTACAGTTAAGACATTAGATTTGTCTATAAGAAGAATAAGGTTTATAACTGACCTATGTAAAGGTTGATTCACCTTTTCAGTCAAGTTTTTTTTAATAAATCGGTCTTTAATCTATATAAGAGTTCTTTATTTCCATTCAGTTTCCTCAAACGAATGGTTTAATCTCTAAAACAATATTTAACAGAAATCACTTGAATATCTTTTAAAATCTGAAATTTGATTTAAACAGAAAAGAAAGTTCTTAAAAACTTCAAAGTCTGTATCTAGCACTTTATTTAAAATGGAAATGACTTTAGTTATTTACCCTATCTTCAATGTCTTTTGGTATGCAGTGTTGCGGTATTTGTTTGCAAAGTTTTCAGAGTATATGGTTGGAACTAATACATTTTATGCTAACCGTGTGCGGTTTTATTTGACACAGGCTTTCATTTACATGTCTTTGTTCACATTAATATTACATTTGTCCAAGATATGCATTATTATTACAAAATTCTTCAGATGGTGCCAGTGGCAACAATGACATCATCCAGGCTTTCACAATTTTTATTGACTGCATATTGCAAAGTATCATGCATAAATGAACAGGCCAGGGAAAGAATTTGTATTCATAAACCATTATATTTACCTTGTTGAGACTAAAGTTACAATGATGTAATCTAAATGGTGCGGGAATGAAATAATCATGAAAGCCTTCAGTTTTGGCCTCAGAAATACTATTGTGATGACTGACTGGTTCAAGGAAAGCTGTTTGAAATTGCCAAATGAAAAATGGATATCACTTTTTACAGGCTGTGAATAGATACATAGCTGTAAGGTTTTATATGGATATTTTAAACTGCTTTTTAACAAGATTTTTGTTGTAATGACTATTAGAATCAAAATAAAAGTGTTAGAACTGCAACATGTTTTTTTATATTGACTTAATTCCCTTTACAACTGCATGGCCTAAATTTGGGGTTGATGCTGGGTACAATGGAAGGAAGATTTTGTTAATGGTATCCTTTATATGCTTTTGGGATATCAGTCTTGATTCTTATTTGATTGTATTTTTGTTTTGCACTGTTACAGAAAATATTTTGTATTATTAGATTAACGTATATAAATGTATACAATATTGATATTTGGCAGGTCGGTAGAGTTTTAATATAAGCAGCTGAAGCCAATGACCAATCATCAGGCAAGAAATTCAAGCCAGATTTGTCTTGCAAAGATAAAATATATTGCATTTTAAGTACTGTAATCAAGCCATTAATACAAACTTTTTAAATTGTATTTTTTGTGATTTTAGAGAAGAAAATGGGTCATCTTGGCGGGCATGCAGTTCTTCATTTTTGTCAAGCCTGCGTTAGTTGGAAAGTGAGACATAATCACTTTTCTGGTGACAGTCGCACCAACAGTTTATTAATGTTTGCTTTAAATATGTCCAAAACCTCTTTGCATAAATCTTTATGAAGCTAAGAATTCGATTGTGCCACATTCTTACTCATGCCTTTGATCATGGGTTGTTAATTTGGATACAAATTTGCTTATATTTACTAATCAAGTTGAGAAATTTTGTTCATGTTTGGGATGAGGCCCCAAAAAGTGTAAGACAGTTAATAAACCCTTTGACTGATGGTCACATATTTTAAACTAATGTATTAAAAGCTTGACATGCATGCCATGGCCTTCTAGTTTTTAAAGAAAACCTCTATTAAAAAATTTATATGTTTATAAATATTTGTTTCAGTTGTATGCAAAAATCTTTATTTCTATTGTTAAAGTTTTAAATTCAAACACTTGTGCAAAGTATTTCCTATATGGGCAGCCATCAGAGAAAAAATTGCATTTTTTTCTCCATGATCTAGTTTCAAAATGTAGTACACAATATTGATAATTGGCAGGTCAGTAATATAATTTTTAAAGTAGTCTGTTCTTTTTTCTGTACAATAATAAATGTTTTAAATAATGATGAACTTTTTGCCTGTTGATGTCTTGTTTCAAAACATCTATCAACACCAAAGATACTGAATTAATTAATATAAGCTTGTTTTTTTTTTCTATGTTAACATTACATTGTCAGAATTCATTATTAATATTGATGAACGATATTGAACTTGTGCACACATCTTATTCATTAAACGAACTACTTTCTATTGTAAGCAAACAATGGACGTGACACAGGTGCCAGCACTTTTGATTTGTAAATTAATTTTGTACACTAAATTAGTAGGTGCTTTATGTTATGGATGATTAAATTTGTTTCTGCATGAGCTAAAGCAGGTTTTTATTTGACTGCCACATACCAGCTGCTTTGCTACATTCCACGTTAATGTTCGGATTTAGGTGGGCGATAATTGCCATATTTCATAAAATTGCTGGGTATCTACAAATAACATGCAATTGACTGCATAAACTGTCTTCTTTAGGTGGTAATAAGATTGGCAAAAGATATACTTAGTTTTTTATCCGAATTTCATCTAGATGTTCTTGCTTATTTCTGAATTACTTGAGCCATGTCATGGGTTCTCAAGTTTGATTAGATATTTCAAAATTGTACTGTAATTTTGACTATATTCCAGGTGCAGTTACATCCTACTTGCTGCACTCAAAATGAAAAAAACATTATATTACATAGCATCTTTTCAATAATTGCAATTCAGAGACTTCATATTTTTCCTACATGATTTCAAACATTCAATGACAGAACAGAAACACAGATGTCAGCACACTTCTCCCTTGCTGCTTTGATCCAATGTATTTCATGTAGAATTGGCACAGATAAATCCATTCCAAAATTACAAAATTCTGCATAATTCACAAAAATACCTAAATCTATTCATTCCAGATCGAATGGAAAAGTTGCAATGCACATTCATTCACACCGTGACTCCAAATTTCAATTTTAAGTAGAAAGAAATTTTCTTTCAAAAGTTAAGTACACATTAATAATGTTGTTGTTGTGTAATGATGAATCTGTGGTTGGGTATTTAGTTTGTAATACAGCGTACATTCAGTTACTTTGATTCTTGCAGTGTAATTTTTGTTTATATAATTTAGTCTTGGGTGGAATAACAAAATGAGCATATAATGAAAGGGTTACTGCATTTGTACAGTAACACATTTGTACAGTAACACATTTGTACAGTAACACATTTGTACAGTAACACATGTGTACAAGTTCACATTTATGAAAATGTGAACTTGTCTTTTCAGATATATGTACTGCACTTCCAAGGTCATACAGTATTTCCATCTAAAAAAGACGTTTATATTCCCACAAAAAAGTAGTAACCTATAAATGCATGATGGTTATTCACAAATATGTGTTGACTAACTCTGTAGCAGTGCACCTTGTGCCATGGCATCAACAACTATTGCGTAGGTTTTGAAAATGCCCAGAAGCAGACGTGATGTCAGCCATATTTACAACAATTCATTTGACACAGTGACATCATTCCAATACACTGCCATCCATTGTCATCTTACAAATGACCATCATTGAACATTTTTTACTATCTTTGGTTTTTAAGAGTGAACACTATCTTTTTTTCTATTCTTCAGTATTTATGTTTCTTCCCATTAGGTGTATTCATCATCATCTAAAATTTTGATTGTCATTCAGGGGAGAAATGATCAGTTTTAATGGACTTGTGCCCTCATGTTTAGGAGAAGAGTTCATCATCATTTGAATTTGATTATCATTGGAGGATTGGCTTTCTCATTGTTTTGAAAATTGTTTGGCTCCTTGTAATTATTTCCCCTGATTATCATTACAGTCAGATGAGCTTAAATTATGGCCTCTTGTCCATCATGCCTCATTTTGGATCATCAACATGAATACCACTCAGTTTTGTACAAATGATTATGATTACAATAAATCATAGCTATTAAATATTGTTGCTGACCATAGCATTTGGAAATATTTGTCCATTATCCTAACAATAGCTGATTCCAGCTTATTGAAACTACTTGACAAGTTTCAGCCAAGCTTGCCACTGAGCTAGTGATGGGAATCAGTCAGAAATTCATAATTGATAATCGGTTCCCCTTTACCAGCTGATCATTGATAATAATCAGTTACTAAGAGCAAATTTTAATTTTTGTTACACAGTTGTATCTTTGATCTAGAGTTCCATATGTTTATAAATGTACAGGAGTAATCTCTTTTAATGACATGTATACTTTAACCTGACAATAATATTACATTGCATGTTACTTTTGTTCTATAACTTTGTTAAATGAACGCTACTTTTTATGGCTGATCAGTCATATGTAACAAATACTGCTACAATTCCCCGAAACTCTTTTGTTCATATGTGATGTGTCTATAATTTAAAGTACAGAAGGACATGATTTTCTTGTTTATCATTGTTTATAAATACTACAAAAGATGTTGCAATTTAACTGAAACAAATCAACAAAATGTGCTTAAATTTATTAATTCAACAATTTAACAACTTGACCATGTAATAATGACTATCTGTTCATAATTACGAATCATAAGGTTTTTTATTTCTAGTTGTGAGGGGATTAATAAATTTCAGGTCAACTTTAGTGGCTGGGAGTTTTACTAACATTTGTGCTTTGCCTACACCTAAAAAGTAGTCTCCCTTTACACACAATCGATTATGGAGTTCACAATCGATTATCTTATTGGTTTGGTCAGCCAACTGATGATCGATTATAATCGATAATCGGAACAACACTACACAGAGCATCCTGACATAAGGGTCTTGAAAGCTTTTGCACATGATGTGAATCCACCATCGAATATGGCCACCATTTATAAAAATAAATTTTCAGCAGTTCACAAAACCATTGGTCAGAATTTGATGAAATTGACTGCATCCTGGTATGAAAATTTTTCAGATTTGTATGATGCCAATTAGCTTTTCAAATACAGCAACTGTTACTCAAATGCATTAATCTTTGAGTGACTTCTGATAAACTGCTGAACAGAATTATTTGAAAATTGACAGAAGGGATACACACATGGAGACCTTTCAGGGTGATAAAAATTATGCGAATCTGCCATCTGATATAGCAGCCATTAGAAATAGAATTAGAAGAAAACTTTAAATCACTTTTTGTCAGCAATCACCAACTGAATTGACCAGATTTTAAAGAGTATCCTGGCATACCTAGCATTTGAATTACTACAAATTCTGCTATTACACCATCAAATGTGGCCACAAATACAAAAACTAGAATTTAGTTTTAAAAAAAAACAAAAGTTCGGATAATTAAAAAAATCCCTAAACAATATTTCACAAAATGTAAGGAAAGTGTTGACATGAAGTACTTTTAGGTTTGCACAAATGATGCCAGTCAACCATCAAATAAACTTTAAACTTTTCTGAAATTGCTGAGCAGAATATAACCAAATTTGACAGCATTCTGTCCTTTGAAAGTTATGCAAATAGTTTCAATTTGCCACCAGATATGGCTGCCATTACTAAAACTGGAAAATCCTTTGAATGACTTTTTTTCAGCAGAATGTGACCAGGTTTTTTTTTTCAGGAAACATTCGGGTATTAAGGGCTTTTAATTGTGGACAAATGACTGATATGCCATTAAAAATGGCCAATATTACTTAAGTTCAAGAAAATTTCTAAGCTGCAAATAACTCTTCAAAATAATATTTTGTGAAATTTGACAAAAATGTCCTAGCTTGGGCTCCTTTCAGACTTGTACCAATGAGGCCATTCTCCAGTCAAAGATGGTTGTTGTTACTAAAAGCAGACAAAATGTTTACGCAACTTTATTTAAAAAGGAATGCTAACCAAGTTTGACCCAATGTCTTGGTGCAGGAGATTTTACCTGCAGAATAAATGGTAATGATATGCAGTCAGATGCCGATTACAATAAAAACTTTCATGGTCCTTGAAACGGTTGATTTCATACATATGCAGTCGGATGCCGATCATGATACAAAAGTTTCATGGTCCTTGAAACGGTTGATTTCATACATATGCAGTCAGATGCCAATCACGATACAATACTTTCATGGTCCTTGAAACGGTTGATTTCATACATATGCAGTCAACAGAAAGCAGCAGAATGAAACATATTTCATGGCCATCTGCTCTTGCATTGGATAATTGGCTGGTGTCAGTCATGTAAGTGATCTGAGACTAACTCATTCCTCTTGTTTTCTCCCATATTACAACTATATTCCAATACTGGGACAGTGTGAACATGCTGTGTTGCATTTACATCTTTATATTAGTTTTCAATTGAAATGTCTAAAATGCACTTGAGATTTGTCATGGTGTACATACATTTTGAGATTTGTCATGGTGTACATACATTTTGTTCTTTAGTCCTGTTTTAATATCTATCATCCATGCATAAATATTCAGGTGGCAGTTTTATTTCAAAATCATAGTCTCTAGTTTGTGGAATTCATATTTTTTATCAAACATTGTCACATTAACCAAAACTTGGTTACTGTGACCAGATTTTAAATTTTGCCACTGTAGCTTGGCTTTTATCAAATGAAGCCTATTATACAGAATCAGGTTAGTCACATTGATATGTACACCTTTGCTTAATGTTATATAAGAACACATGAATATACTTAGTTATAGTTATTTAATCAATACATCAGTATTTTGCAACATTGAGACATTTATATTTTAAAAAATTGTTTTGGTGAAGTGTTTTTGTTTATTGATAATTAAAAAAATTGACATTGACCTGATTATGTGTCTTTAAACCCCTGTCAGGCAACAGTTACCGATATATTCCCGTACATTTCCCCATCAGACAACAGCTCCTGGTATATTGATTGACATCAGAATTAAGAAATATTTATAAGATGGAAGATGGCACCCATCACTTAACTTGATTGAAGCAGCTGTGCCGTTTTTCATGAGATTTTTGCTTCTCTCTCTTTGTCTACGTTATTGTGTTCATCGTGCATTCGCTGTTCAGTTCGTATGTGTTTCTTCGTCTCCTTTTTTTGGAAATCAGAGCAATTGGACTTTTTCAGCCCTCTTTCATTGCTACAACATATTTTTTTCTTGAACAAAACATCACGTGGTCGCCAGTCAACCGTTTAAGCTATGTTGGACCCACAGTGATTTCTTTAAATGACCATTCTGAATTTCCACACTACATTGGGCTCTAGACTAAGCGAACTGGGACTATTTTCATTATTACTTAAATGTAAACGGCAGCGAAAAAAGAAACGTTTTTTCAAAACTGGCCGTCGTAGAACAGGAAGAGAATTTCAGTTTTCTCCCATTTGCCCTTTCCGGCTCAACAATTTTAAAAATCAGCCGTTAATTTAGATAACCTGATTCAAGTCCCTATTAAATCAACAACCTTTGTGACTAGTGACCCAGAGATACCACTGCATATTGCATTATTCAATGCCTAGTCAGTGTGGCCACTGGAAAAGAGCACAGAAATAGTTAATTTTATCGACGACATTTTCATGACAGAAACATGGCAAAAAATATAAGGCGATGAGACGAACTGCGCGGATCTAGCGCCCACCGGTTACTCCATCAAGTAGTTTCCCCGCCACTCACGCGGATGTGGAATTTCTGTAATCACAAGAACTCCATGGCCAAAGATCAGTCCATATTTTCTACCTCTACCGCCCTCCTCTTGGTAGAAAAACAAGCTGACTGAATCTCTTTTTGGGGCAGATTTTGATCTCTTGGAGGAAGGAAATTCGAATGTGGCAACCTGATAATTTTTGGAGATTTCAACCCAGAAACCCATACACATCAAAATTCTTAGCTTCTATTCATGTTTTTAACCTCAGTAAATTAACAAACCTACCCATAAACATGGTCACATTTTGGACTGGATACTTCATATACCTGATATTGTGTGGTCCACCTTTGTATCCCACGAACTTGCATCCGATCACCTCTGCATTATATGCAATCTGGATGTATCAGTACCTAACCCTCCACCTGTATTTGCTACTAAGAGAACCCTCTGTATGATAAATAGAACCAAACTAATGCATGACATCCAAGCTAACGTAACAGCTTGCTTACATCCTTCTACAGAACAGCTCAATAACTGCCTGCGTTCATTGCTTGAAAAAACATGCCCCAGCCACAAAGTACAAAGGATAAATTCAAAAGTATTCCCAGTGGAATAGCAGTGTTAGGACCAGCTTCGAACTGCAAAAAGAGACCGCCGTAAAGCTGGGAGCCTTTAGCTTTCCATCAGACGCACTATTCATAAGCACAAATCTATGAAGAACGTCACATAGTCGATGTAGCGAAATCAGCCCACTATAGTACTAAGATTACGGAAAGTTCCAGCTGCAAAGATCTTTTTGAGTTTACTTACAAGTTACTATCAAGAACAAATGTACACCACTTCCAAATACCTTCTGTTCAGTCGACCTCCTGGACCTGTTTGCAAATTTCTGACAAGACAAAGTACAAACCATTAGAGAAGTTCTCTCTCTCTGTCTCTCTCTGTCTCTGTCTCTCTCTCTGTCTCTCTCTCTCACACACACAAACATCTGGGAAATTACCATCACTTTCCAAAACTGGCATTATAAAGCCGCTGATGAAGAAACCAACATTCGACCATAACGAATTAAAAAATAAATACCGACAAGTTTATAAAACTCCATTCATATTTTTAAAAATCTTAGAAAAAAATGTTCTAACCCAACTCGTGTCTCATCTGAATTCAATTAGTAATTTTAGCAATTTACAGTCTGCATATCGCTGTTGCCACAGTACTGAAACAACTCTTCTAAAGTTGTTAATGGCATTTTCTTGGCTAGCGGAAATATTACAGTCCTCATCCTCCTTGATTTGTCTGCTTCATTTGACACAGTAGACCATGGTATATAAAATTAACCGTCTCCAGCATGTATTTGGCATTCACAATACAGACTTGTCATGGTTCGAGTCCTACATAGTCAACAGTACAGAAAATTGTGTCCGCAAATGAAATACGCACCAGCCTAGTGGTGTTGCACAGGGGTATGTTCTCGGACCTGTTCCCTTTATTATATTCACTCAGCTGCTCTCAAGTGTCCTAGATCATCCACTGTCTCATCGATTGTACGCTGATGACACCCAAATATACAAGTTTAGCCATCCAACTAAAAAATAAAGTTTGTTGCCATCCAATTTGTAGAGAGGTGTATTTCTGATGTGAAATCATGGATGACATGTAAGAAGCTGTAGATAAGTGATAGTGAAAATGTACCATTCTGACCACAACACAAAGACTTTCTCATTCAGTCATTTACATCAAACAATAAATATCAGCAACACAAACATTAAATTCACACAAGTCAAAACGAAAACTAGGTGTTACTCTGGACAGTACTCTCACATTGCACCATGTCATGAACATATGCAAGGCTGCATATCTTGAGCTCAGACGCATCAGTTCCATTCGCAAATACCTTTCATTTGAGTGTTCATTAGTATTCTAAAGACTGGGCTATTGTAACTCACTTATGTCTGGTTCGTCTTAATATCTACTCCAGAAACTTCAGAAAGTTCGAAACACAGCTGATCGGATCATGATTAGAGTACCACGATCAGAGTACTCCTCCCCGCTGCTCTGTACCATATACTGACTATTCATTCGATCCAGGACCAAATACAAAATTTGCTATCTGTGCTACGTTTCACTGGCGGACTCCAGTCCAACATACATATCCGATCTCACCCATGTTTAAACACAAGCAAGATACAAACGCTCCTTTTCTGACAATCGTACTCATTCCCACTATGGAAACGAAGTCTTATGAACATCGTTCTTTTGCATACTAGAGCCCAGCAACGTGGAACGAATTGCCCATTGAACGTAGACACAAAAACAGTTATTCCATTCAAGAGTGCTCTTAAAACTGACCGGTTTTGACCAAGAACAAACTTAAAGATCAAATAATGTTTCCTACCTTAAATATTTTCAGCATGCTTTCATGTTTTCTAATTTCATGGTTGTTATTTGTTTTCTTTTTTGTAGTCATATCATTATAGATGTTGTAAAGCGCTCAGAGTTTCTAAAAGTTAGGCGCTATACAAAGTCCTGATTTTTTTATTATTATTTTATTATTATTATTGTTATTATTATTATTATTATTATTATTATTATTATTATTATATACCTCCCACTGCTTGTTGTCTGAGCATCTGATTTGCTCTGGTCGGTCACTGGCTATCCCGCTGTCAGATAAGATTGTCTGCATGATTACATAAACGTCACGTAACATAGAAGTTAAATGGGT
The DNA here is from genome assembly GCA_029339505.1 of Unio delphinus. Taxonomy (NCBI): domain Eukaryota; kingdom Metazoa; phylum Mollusca; class Bivalvia; order Unionida; family Unionidae; genus Unio; species Unio delphinus. The sequence continues at coordinate 1,911,317 of JAQISU010000290.1, read as the reverse complement.
TCGAAAACTTTGTATACATATGTAAATGCTCTTTTTAGGTTGTTATGCCTTAAACTTTTTTTTTTAAATTTGTAAGTTATTTCTAAAACAAATATCTTACTGGAGCATAATCCGCGTAAAACGCACACAGTTGGCATATGTCCAACCACACGACTCCCTAGCAACAGTCCTATCATACGATAATTGAGAGACTCCCTTGTATGAGTTCTTGCACGCGATACTGGAGTGGCTCGCTAGCAACAGCTCTTCTTATACAGCAAATAGATGGAAAACTAGTTTTCAGCTTCTTTAGAACGATCGAGTGAATTTTGATCAATCTTGGTAGGGCGTATTAATAGGAAACTTCTTTACCGAAACTTTGATCTGGGTGGTTCACCTTGCAACAATGTGGCTTCCATAGAATCAAGGTACAAAAACGTAGTTTAGATTTCTTCTCAAGAATGGAAAAGCTATATTTTAAAATCGATTTGTGAGCAATTCAGAAGTCATCCTTCTGCAAGAATTTGCTGAGACTTGAAGCCTTAACACTGATGTGATTTCAACAGCAAACAGAAAACCTGTTTTTCAGCTTTGAGAATGGTTGGTAGATCTGAATGAACTTCATTTAAATGTTCTGTAGGAGTGTGTGTGATTTGGATTTATTTTACAATGCCTCAGTCATATATCAAAAATGTCTGCAGTTTGGCAATTTATACTTATGTCTAGCACTGGGGCATCATGCCACTAACATGTAGTATCGTGTCCCACTCTGTCACAGTATCCTGAGATTAAGCCGACCAGTCCTAACACTAACCTCTTAATGCTGAACGCCAAGCGAGGCAGCTGTTAATACCAATCTTGTAAGTCTTTGGCATGACTCGTCGGAGGTTCGAACCCACGACCTTACGTATCCGAGGTGAACGCAATACCACCGGAGCGGTGCTCTGTAGGATATACTGAGCCAGGATTGAATTGTGTTTAGGGATACTTCCTTAGTATCAGTTTGGCTTCCATAGCACGCAGAAGGAAAACGCACCAATGACAATAATCTTATATCAAGTATACCTATATGTATGTATGTATGTGTGTGTGTGTATATATATATATATATATATATATATATATATATATATATATATATATATATATATATATATATAGTCTTCGTATGAACAATTTTAAGATTCTTATGAAAAACATAAATACAGCTTCTAGTTTAGCATAAGTTAAAGCAGACACACAATCTAGAGCCGCCAGTTGCAACCAATTAACTTTATATTTTCCTGACATAGTTGTTTTTTCACGCAAGTACCTGTGCGTTTTACAACTACTCGGGTCCGTTAGAACAATGTATGCCAGGTGAGCGAAATCAGCCCCACAATGGCGTCTCGTTTATTATCATATCCAAATGTTTGTATTGACCTGTCAGTACTTGGGTAAATGAACCATCACAGGTAAATGAGATTGATTCTTAAGCGTTCTCCAAACTATCTTCTAGTCCAACTAATCCCAAATAGTATCTGCTCTATACGTCCAGATACTAAATGTGTCCCACATACGATGTGCTCGTTATGCCCAGATATTAAATGTATCACACATATATATTCGTTATGCCCAGATATTAAATGTATCAAAGATATATATTCGTTATACCCAGATACTAAATGTATCACACATATATATTAGTTATGCCCAGATATTAAATGTATAACATATATATTCGTTATGCCCAGATATTAAATGTATCACACATATATATTCGTTATGCCCAGATATTAAATGTATCACACATATATATTCGTTATGCCCAGATATTAAATGTTTCACACATATATATATTCGTTATGCCAAGATATTAAATGTATCACACATATATATTCGCTATGCCCAGATATTAAATGTATCACACATATATATTCGTTATGCCCAGATATTAAATCTATCCCGCATAGGGTGTGGTCTTTAGGCCAAGGTATTAAACGTATCTCGAATATCTGGTCTTTAGGTCTAAATGTTAAACGTATCTCACATATGATGTGAGCATGAGGTCCAAATATTAAATGTATCTCGCATACGATGTAGTATTTATGACCAAATACTAAATGTATCCCTCACACGTTAGACCTAAATGGAAAAGGTATGTACGATGTAGTCATTAGGATCAAATACTAGACGTCAGTTTAGAAAGTAAATACCTTTTGGCATACCAATTCATCTTCACCTAATCTGATGTAAATACCATACAATTATGTTACCAGCTCTTCATCTTGTTTATCTAAAACCACATAAAGTGTGACCGTTCCGGTGGCCTAGTGGTTAGAGCGTCCGACGCGGAAGCGGGAGCTCGTTGGTTTAATCCCAGGCGAGTCATACCAAAGACTTACAAAAATGGCACTAACAGCTGCCTCGTTTGACGCTCCGCATTAAGAGTTAGTGTTAAGACTGATCGGACTGGTGTCATGATAATGTGACTGGATGAGACATCATGCTACATGTCTGCGACACGATGCCCCAGTGCTAGACATCACGGTAAAATGGCACACTGCAGACATCGTAGTGATATGACTGAATAAGTGTTAAAGTTACGTTAAAAATCATAATGAAACAAACAAACAAAAAACACATAAAGTGATATTTTATCTTTTTCGTATGACAAAGTTAACAAGTTCTCTCGTTTTTCAAAGTAACTTCAAAACCCCGTGGCACCATCTAAAGCCAGTTACCAAAATATAAATTCCATGTTTTTTGCAAAAATACATCCATGCTGAAATCTTTCAACTCCACTCAATATTATCAACAACCAATTGCATCACGTTTTCAGATTCTTTTTCCACTCTGATAAACCTTAAACTTGACAACCCGTGAATATCCCAAATCTTTCAGGTTCACTATTTGTTAATACAGTTTCAAAAACTGTAGTCTGTACTGTTTGGCTGCCATATCATATCATTATTAATTATAACGAGAGTTCAGGTATACTGCAAAAATTGACCTGCACTCACCCATTTCTGAATATAAGATTAAATATATTGAGTTTTAAAATATGTGAATTCGTATGTGCTACACCTGGCAAAATATGTGGAATGGAAATCTGTAACAGCAAGCCCATTTTGATAGAGGGGTGTGTCTAATATAAAATAAAAAGCAGAGATGAGATGGTATCAGGTCCGTTAGACACGCATAACCTACATGCCAAATGAAGGACGAATCTTGACTAGTCTACATACGATGTCATTGTCCACGGACAGTGTAATACATTCTTGTGCAGTGTATTTGTCTGAAGTGTTATTTTGTTGTTATTTATGTGAACCCAATTTTAGATGGTGTACTTACAGAGGAAATCGTTAACGTTAGTTGGGAAATCCATTTTTATAACATATTTCCTATATTTGAAGGATGTTGAACTGTATATTTTATATATGCATTTTACAGAATTTTAACTCGATTACATGTTGGAGGAGTTGATTGTTTTAATCTATTGTTACTTCATGTTTACGTGTGTATGGAAGGATTTATGTTATACAACTACTGTTATATTATTATTATTATGGGGGGGGGTTTGCAATTCTGTTTTTTTATGGAAGTTTTGCTGGTGGGAGACTCATTTGGCACCATGACCGCCCCTTGTATAGTGGATAGAGCGTTCGCCTCCAATGCGGGAGGTCGCTGGCTCGAACCCCTGATGATTCATAACAAAACCGGCGCTCAGAATTAAAAGGTTAGTGTTAGAACTGGTCGGCTTGGTGTTATGACCATGTGACTGGGTGGGACATGATGCTACATGCGTGCGGTATGATGCTATACTATAAACTGTCACATTGCAGACATCGTAGCAATATGACTGGAAATTTCCTAAAGCTACGTTAAAAATCCAAATCACACAAAACACACAGTTGGCACCATATAATCATTACTGTATTGACCTGCCGTTAAATGCTAATACGTGTATATTATGCTTGAGTGACTTTAAATGTCGTAGTTTGCCTTCAATGCGGGGACATTTGTGTTTTATGTACACATTACCATATTCTTGAACTGGTTCTCCTCTATTGGACTATAATACAAACTACTAACATCATCTGTCAAACGAACACGCATTCAGATGTTATTGATCAAATATGTTGTGGATTAAATTCTCGGCATAAGTGTTGACACTCAATTATTAAAGACTTTTTAGTCAGATTCTTTTTTCATTCTTTTTTTGTAATGCCGTGGGATTGAAATTCCATAAGCTGCACTGATGATGGGTGTGGAAATGTTAATTTTATGATTAGGAATTACATGAAGTTGTCATGAGTCATAATAGAAACTTTTCACTCAACTTAAGACGCAGAATATATCGACTTGACAAACATGGGATTTACAAAGTTAGCGAGAACAAAATTTGGAAGGAAAAAAAAAGCTTTTTCTTATCTGAGTGACGTTACAGTTCCTTTGGTGCTTCTTTTTCTATGTTCATAAATAGCTACACCTTCAAACAAAAATATGTTCGTACACCAAAAGAAACTGAAAGACGTACATTCATTCGTTTCATGCCCTATATATCACGGCGTGCAAAATGCTGCAGAAAGCATGTATACTCATAAAAAAATATTAATAAACAAGGAATGAAAACTATACTCCTAACAGTTGAAAACATGACAAAGCCATAATGTCATAATCTCTCTCTCTCTCTCTCTCTCTCTCTCTCTCTCTCTCTCTCTCTCTCTCTCTCTCTCTCTCTCTCTCTCTCTCTCTCTCTCTCTCTCCGAATAATTAAATCACGTTAACTATAATATAATCATCTGTAGTCAGATTATATTGTTGGCTTGGAATCGACAATGCTGAACTCGGAAAGGTCATTAAAATCTTTGCTGATGAATTATCTTAAATTACTTATATTCTTTTGGGGATTTAATATTAGTAGTAGTAGTAAATTATTAATAGTAGTATTATATTAAATTCTTTTTACTATTATTTTTGATATTATTAGTAGTAGTATCATCATCATCATTATCATCATTAATGTTCTTCTTCTTCTTCTTCTTCTTCTTGTTATGATTATTATTATTATTATTATTATTAGTAGTAGTAGTAGTAGTAGTAGTAGTAGTATTGATATTATTATTGATATTATTATTATTATTATTATTATTATTATTATTATTATTATTATTATTATTATTTGTTACGCTCTTACACAATACTTCTGGCCGTGTACGCTCCATGTTATCTGATGAAAAACAGTATTATCTAGAAAATTATATTCATGTATAGTATATATTTGTGCATTTTTACGAGAATTCAACTTAAAAGGTATTTGTTCTTTATTTCATGGATTTTTTAAAAACTTATTCTTTAACATAGAACATTTAAGGTCTCGCTCTAGGTTTCGTCACCAGGTCTCTTTGGGTCTGCTATGGTTCCTTTTCCCCTGTAGAATCCATCTCAGTGCCACCCTTGGTAGCGAGTCAGGGGGCATTCTGCCCGAGTTCTTCGTTCGAGATCATGTTTAGCCAAAAGATCCTCATGATCCGTCGCTGGCACTTGGTTTTGAAGACTTCGATCTTGTGTTCTATGTTAACAGTGGACTTCCAACACTCTGACCCGTACAAAAGGACGCTCAACACGTTGCTCTTAAAGATACCGATCTTCGTGTGGACGCTGAGGTTTCTTGTCCTCCAGATTGGCTTCAACATTGCGAAGGTCTGATTGGCCTTGCTGATTCTTGTAACAACTTCCCTTGTGCAATCTCCATCCGTGGCGACCTTACTGCCCAGGTACGTGAAATCATCTAATTCTTGCAGGGGCTGGTCGTTGATGGTGATTGGGTTGCCCGCTCCAGTGGTCTTCCTCAAGACTTTAGTCTTCCCTATGTTGACTCGAAGACCTATGGTGCGTGCTGTCTGTACCAACTGTTGTGTCTTCTGTTGGATATTCTGGTGCCTGCTTGCCAGCAATCCGATGTCGTCGGCATAGTCCATGTCATCCAGCATTGAGGTCAACGTCCACTGTATTCCCTGTCTCTTGCCCTCTGTGGTGCGGCGCATGATCCAGTCAATGGCCAATGAGAAGAAGATCGGAGAGAGAATGCATCCTTGCTTCACTCCGGTTTCCACCTTGAATGGTTCAGTGAGTTGGCTGTTGTGGATTACTCTGCACTCAAAGTTCTCGTACAGGGACCTGATGACGTTGACAAGTTTCTTGGGGATGCCATAATGTCGTAGGATCTTCCACACAGAGGCTCGGTGCAGGCTGTCGAAGGCCTTCTCAAAGTCCATACAGACCATATAAAGGGATCCATTCCACTCATGAGACTGCTCAATGATCTGCCTCAGTGTCAAGATGTGGTAAATGCAGAATTTGCCCTTCCTAAAGCTTGCCTGTTCCTGGCGTAGGATGCCGTCCACAGCTGTTGTGATGTGTTGAAGAATGATGCGGCTAAAGATCTTACTGGAGAGGGATAGTAAGGTGATTCCTCGCCAGTTGTTGCAGTTTCCTAGATCTCCTTTCTTGGTAATTTTTACTATGATTCCGGTTTTCCAGTCATTTGGTGCTTTCTCACTAACCCATATCTTTTGGAGAATCTGGCAAAGAAGCTGCGGCGTCTCTGAGTCTTCTTCCTTCAGCAACTCGTGACACACTCCATCAGCTTTAGGTTGTGAATGGCCTGCTTTACCTCCTCAATAGTGATGTCGTCGCAGTTGATGTCAAGGTCCTCCTCTGCTTCAGGAATGTCAGCGAGTAATGGTGGGTCTGGGCAATACCGGATATACTCAAAGTGTTGCTTCCATCTTTTCAGCTTCTCCTCCTCCACTGTGACATAGGTTCCAACTTTATCTCTCATTGGAAGGTCGTGGTGCTGACTGTAGTCGCCCTTCAGCTTTTTTGTGTTCTGATACACCGTCTTCATGTCTTTCTGCTCTGCTGCTGCCTTCGCCTACTTTGCCAACCTCTATGTGTGTTCTCTCCTGTCTCTCCTTGCTGATTTCTTCACCTCCTTGTCTTTTCCTCCATATTCCTTCGAAATTCTCTCTTTTAGTCTTGGTGATTTGGAATCCAAAAGCCTCTTCTTAATCTGTCTTCTCTCTTCTATGCCAGCCAATGTCTGTTCTGATATCCACTCTGTCTTCCTACTATTCCTATAGACTAAAACGTCTTCTCTTGCTTCCGTCATTGCTCTGTAAAAATTGTCGATGGTCAGCGCTGTCTCATCTTCTAGGGCACTAAACCTATTCCTTAAGGCCAGCCTGAACTCTTCCTTCACTATGGGATTTTTCAGCTTGACCACATTAAAGCGTTTATTCATGGAGACCCCTATCCTAACTTTCCTAAACTTCAAAGTCCCTTGGCCACCAGACGAAAATGGTTGCTGTCGATGTCAGCGTTCCGCATCACTCGCACGTTCTGCAAAGAGTGTTTCTACCGACCATTGATGATGGTGTGGTCGATCTGGTTCTGAATTCTGCCGTCTGCTGACGTCCATGTAAGCTCGTCGATGTCCTTGTGCTCGAACAGAGTCCCTCCTATGATAAAGTCATTCTCTTCACAGAAGTTGACCAGTATTTCCCCGTTGTCAGTCATCATGTCTACTCCATGGCGCCCCATGGTCCTCTCTCTGTCTTTATTGTTGCAGCCGACCCTAGCCTTGAAGTCGCCAAGCAACATCAGCACGTCATGTCGAGGGACGTCCTCTAAAACGGCTTGAAGAGCGTAGTAGAAAGTATCTTTGTCCTCTTCTCCCGCGTCGTCTGTTGGTGCATAGGCAACGACAACAGACAGTTTGGCGTACTTGGAGTTCATCCTGACGTAAAACAGGCGTTGATTTACTGATTTCCACTGTAGGACGGTATTGGCATTGTTCTTGCTGATAATGATGGCGACTCCCTCCCGGTGGTCATTGTCCTACCTTCAGGACCAGATGATGACTTCTCCGGAGCTCAACTTCGGCTTGCCGGTACCAATCCATCGTGCTTCTGTTACACCCATGAGAGTTCGGTTGTAGTGATTCAACTCGCTCAGTGCTTGTGCCAATTTTCCAGTCTAGTTGAGCGTTCGCTTGTTCCATCATCCAAGAGTTCCGCTATCGGGGTGGGGATGTCCTTGCGGTTTTGTTCCCCTACCGTCATAAAGCTAGTTGCCTGGTCTGCTTCGTTCCCATCGCCGTTTGTATTTTGTTCCCTTGTTATTGTTTCCGTAGCAAGAGTTGTTTTAACGGGGTGGGGTTGCTAGCCCTACGACCGTGTGTCAGGACCGTATTAATGTTTAGCGGTGCCAGGGTGCATATGGATGGAGAGAAAGGCTTTTAAATCAACAAAATAAAGCATGAAAGCAGTCCATAAACTCTCCTTTATATGTGTTTGATTATTAACGCTATATTAGGTTAAATATGGCACGGGGAGAGGGGGGACGTGCTCCGCCCCAACCTCTTTTCCTCTACTTTACTGGTTAAACTCGATAATGTTAATACGCTTATTTGTGATGGTAGTTCTGATTGCACCTGGGTGACCTTTACATGTAGTCAGTCTGAATAAAAGCAAACGACACACCAGAGCCTTTGACTCCATGGTTTTCAGTTATTCGACTATTTTTATCGCGACGATGCCATGCAGCTTTAAAACAGCATTGTTGATGATGGTATTTGACGTTTACTTGTTACCAGAGTGATCCAGGAAAATCATAATCTCACCCACGTCGTGGCCAATTTTTTAACATGAGAGACTTGACGTTTTGTCATACACGATATAATTCAATGACTTTTCTCGCTATTTTTTTCTGTAGTCATCGCTACGGTTTCTAACATGATTCCTAATCCATTTAATTATTTTAATGCGTTCTTGATACATCTGTCAAATATCATGCAGCATTTTGTTTTTACCTTTTTGACAAACGATCTGACGAATTTAGACTCCACAGTTTTGTATTATTGTCCATAACGACACAAACGCTTCATTTCCTGCCTTGGCTAGTCTTATAGATTAGTTCATCATACTGTACTGGTGATGTGTTTGATATTTTATGATAATCGATGATTGTTTGATATTTTATGATAATCGATGATTGTTTGATATTTTCGCATACTAAACTGGCACTGCTCATGATGGTCTTGTATTTAGTATCTCTGAGATATATAGACATGCCCCTATATCTTAAGTTGTAGCAAGCTAATTTCGTACAAGCAACAGTGCCAATTACACTATCTCTCAGTCCATCATTAGATTAGACTTTCATTGTTGCGTGCAGTACAACATGAGGTTGACGGTTTAGTTTGTTATAAAACAATAACATTTTACGCGAGCGTTATTACAACATGGATAAAAAAGAGCGTGACACGCTGACCGATTAGAACAAGCAGACACTTGTACAATATGGAGATAAGAACTTGCATACAAGAAACTGAAAATATTCGTGATATATCCCTTCATCGCTACTGATATGAAAATGAATCCATTTTAGAATCGTCATAGTGCCGTTGTTTGAGTGCAATCACTCTTAGAGAGTAATGGTACTTTAGTCCAAAGACATTGTCCAAAATAATACGTCAGCAGCACATTGTTTCTCAAAATTTGAAAATAGCCAATTCATCTGCAAAAATTCGAATCGTTTTCTCATCAGTGGAGGCTAAGTATAGCTGCTACAGAGTTTAATGTAATAAATTTTCAGAATCAGGCTTAACCAGAAATTTCATACATTAGTATTCCTAAGTATTCCTATAAAGCCTCCAAGCGTATGCCTGCAGCTGAGTGAAAACTCTCGATCATTAACTGTATTGGCTATCAATCAGAGGCGCCCATTTGGTTTCTCTCGCACTCGTCTGTAAGGAGTACACAAGCTTGTGTAAAAAAGAGGGAATTCGTTGGGTATAGTGATCATTGACCAATATGGATAATACAATCTGAAACCACATTGTTAGCATTTAATGTTTTAATGTTTAGCGCTTCTTTTGGACAAGATTAAAATAATCTACGTTGTCTTCAAGTTGTTCAATCTGGAATATTATAAAACATGCCTGTAAAACGGGACAAAATAATGTTTTGAAGACAAATATATACCTTTTCAGTACAAACACAGCCGACAGAGTACGTGTTAGAGTTATACCATTGGATCGCAGTGTCCTCGGGCAAGGGACTTTACTCCAATTGCCTGGGCATTAAGTACTACCTCGATTTCAGTGCCGAAACGCACGAAATAAAGTCCATTTAAAGCAAGGGAAGATCATTTGTGTATGTGGTTACTATATACTGTCGTCAATAATCAAGGTAACTTGACAACTGAAGGTCTTTCATATCAGCAGACAACATGTAAAGCTTGTTTGGCTCCACAGTAATTCATAAACTTTGCCGATATTTATAAACAAACACATGTTACCAATCAGACGCTAGCTCTTGGTCGTGAGTAAAACTAATCGCTTAAATAGTGTGGACAAAATTATACTGACATTAATCTAACGATTTTTTATACCTAATTAGCCAGCAATATTATCACTTTTCCATGTTTTCTTGTATAAGAAAAATATTTGCATGTTGGCGTTTGTGTGCGCATCGTAACATTAATATATTGATCTAAATCCTTGATTAAATTAAGGCCAGTGTTTTTTTTATATTTAAGATTAAACCAATTCTTAAAGACTTCGCTATTTACCTGCTAAATAAACGTGTGCCTCTACAAAGACAGTGTCTCTTGTTTTATGAAGTAGATATAGGTAATCTATGAATTCATTTTTTTCATATTTTTATGTATGGATACGCTTTTCGTAATTTTTGGGAGATATTATGTCATGAATTTATTTTTTATCTGATATACGAATATATTGTATTGATTTATGTATACGTTTTATGTGAGTTCTGGGTACGCATTTTGTGATTTATGGATAAACTTTAAGTGGTTTATGAATACATTTTGTTATTTTTACTTAATAATATATTTGATTTTTTGTATACGATTTTGGGGATTAATGAATATATTGTATTTGATGTGCGTGAACGTTTCATGTGTCTTGTGGATGCGCCTCGTGTGATTTTTATATGGAGATCTTTCGCCAAATATTAAAAAGACTATGAAAAAAATCTGGATTAATAAATTGACACTTACTCTCTTTATCTTTTTTATCTTTGTCATACATTTTTTCCAGTGTTTGATACATCCGTTTTCATTTTATAAAATAACAAGAAAATGAATTATACAAGATACATAACAGCAAAAGTGATACCTCTTTAAAGATGCAGCAAAAACGAATATTCAAACAAGTTTATTTACTTGAATAAATAAATGAAATAAAACTGATATTTACCAAGTAAGTCCATGTATTACAATAATTTCAAACATAGAGCGACTATATTGTCCTTGTTGGAAATAAAAAAGACTTAAAATAACTTACTAGACTAAAATCTTAATGGTACGTTACTGTAACGGTCAGCCCATTCAGTTTAGAGCATTAATGTTGCATTTACCTTCAAAATGAGGATGCATCTATCCATCTTAACGTGGATTGCGATTTCTAGACGTTAAAATTTAAAACTTATTTAATTGTGGATTATGGGGTGTAGCCTCTTACATATAAACTGAATATTTCAAACTATTTTAATCTAACAAACTGTTTATGTCAGTTCGCTTTTCTAACAAATGATTTTCTTCCTTCCAAGTTTTAAATAGTTTCAAAAAGTGGCGAATTTTATGAAAATCTGCGGTATTTATGTATGTATGTATGTATGTATGTATGTATGTATGTATGTATGTATGTATGTATGTATGTATGTTGGACATTTTTAGCCCCCACTGTGTATGCCCTCTCCTTCTACCGCCCACACAGTTGGGACGGTTGAAAGGATTAGCGATCATAATATCAACACTACTTATCCAAAATTTACATTTTATGGAAGAGCAAACGTTTCAAGCTGAACTAACTGATAACATAACTAATCCATCGCAAACTGGCGAAGCATGTGAGACAAAGTATCAACATTATTTCCTTTTCGATGGTTCTTACCGAGCGCCTTATATAGCAAACCATTTGCGTGCAAGAAGATATAAAATGGTTATGTAATTTAGATTGATTTTAGCAATTATAGCAAGCACTGTATATTTCACTAGTGTCGTCCCAAGCATTTGTAACACCTCAGGTCATAGACCAAAATAGTAAGGCCCTTTTTGGTCCTTAAGGGTGCTACATATATTTGTACAAAGGAAAAGAGAGTGATGTCTTATAAAAAGGTCAAAACCTCGACCTCATAAGTAGGTTACACATGTTGAGATCGGTTGCCAGGATTAGCTGATAATTTCAAAGTCCATAGACATTAGAAATAAATATAATCGATTTATAAGTGACCATTATAATTCATAGTAAAAAAAAATATGTACCATAGTTATAAAAACAATCTTAACAGAATCAAAGACTCAACATTGTAACTGTTGTCCGCCATCCATCATCCGATATATCCCGTTGTTCAGTCCATTAGCTCAAGTTGATTATCTCTGCTCCTAGAATTGCCATGAAACTTTAAACTCACACTCGTTATATAGTCTGGTAGATCCTAAATGAAGATCATTGTTCTAGAGTATACGGTTTGGCCACCACGGCGGCAAGTTTGAGAATTTTGGTATGACTTATGATCTTGAATAGGTGGTCATCTTAATATAGGGTTTTCACTAAAATACTTATCATGTCTATTTGAGTTTAAATGTAAATGGTGCTAATCCGACGATCAATATGGATAATCCTCCTGAAAATAGTCACTTCGGCATATAGTTTTCGAAAGAAGACTTCTTATGATTTCTAGTCTAATGTAATTTTGTGCCAGTATGATGTTCAATATGGCGTCTGGTTTCTCCTAAATCACAACGTTACCGATCTGACTTTCAATATTGCCGCCATTGCGTACATCTTGAAAACTGTTATCGCAACACCTTCAGAATTTATCACTATATCGGCGTCGGGTTTTCATCAGGCGACTTCTTATCACCTTTAGTGGTTCTTAAATATAATCATGCATTCCTGACATCCAATATGGCTGCCAAATATTTAAAACTCATCTCACTAATTTTTATGAATGGATGTCTTGTGGATTTCCTCAAATGTCGTCATCTAATGGTGTCGAGTTTGTCGTCAATAAAAATAGTGCTGACCTTAAATCCAATATGACCGCAAGTCGAGCTAATTCGAAAATCTCATTGCTCAAGGATATCCAAGATTGTTTCAACAATCAGATGTAGTCTTATCTTGAATTTCTGAAACTTCTTTCTGGATAGTAGTGCTTCAATCTCTTTGATGATGATCTTGCTTTAAAATACACGTGTTATTTTTGTCCTACTAATGTATGTGGTTGGTTTGTAAATTTACGCATATTGTCATTGTTTGATTAATTATTCCGTCGATGAAGCTTATGCCTGTGTCCCGTTACTCAGATGTACACTGTTCAGACTGTATTAGTTATTTATCCAAGTTCTAGATTTTCTGATCATTTGGATCGACATATTTCACGTGTTTAGTTTATAAAAACATGCTGAAAATAGGTCGTTTAATGTCTGGGCACCAGCGATTACTTTTTATTATATTTAGAGAAACTGGGTCTCAAGACAAAGTTTTAAAAACGAACTTGTTTTCTACAGTATATCTTCAAGTAAGTCAATAATTAGTTTATTTGGTATTTTCCTGTTTTATTATGTTCTTGGGGTTTACTTTTATATTCATTCTTTTATTTCGCTTTTATCTATCTCTTTTTAAAAGAGTATTATTAAATCAATAGCATCAACATCAGCAGTATTATTAATTATTATTTTTATCATCATCATCATCATCATCATCATCATCATTATTATTATTATTATTATTATTATTATTATTATTATTATTATTATTATTATTATATGAAATAGTTACTATAAAAAGAATATTTACTACAAAACATTAGTCCTTTATTAGAGTCATGTAACTTCCATTGCATTTTATCGATAAATTGTAAATCAGTTAATAATTATTCACATGGTTTAAATTTGAATAGAAGACATTTCGTGACCAGAAAGTGTAATATTGACATAAAAATTTTGTCCTTAAAGAAAACATAACAAGCAAGAAAGAAGATTCTTATTCTCTGTGTGTTAAACCGGATTTCTTGTAGCGCAGTCGACAGTCTGTCGAATTAAAGGGTAGTAACTAACGCAATGTAAGAAATAATATAAACATATACATGTAACCAAGTAGTCGTTAAATCACGAATATCGCATTGGTAATAATCAATATTGATTCTGGTTATTAGCAACCACTGCTATTTTCGACCATATCTCTCTCTCTCTCTCTCTCTCTCTCTCTCTCTCTCTCTCTCTCTCTCTCTCTCTCTCTCTCCGATGAGGTAATTTGTCAAATAAATAACTTGGCTAATTCGCTGATGGAGCCAAACAAGTATATTGGTAGACAGATATCTTGGTAGATAATTTCGTGTGGCCATTGTGTCGCATGAGTAATATTCATTAATATACGAATTCCCTTAATATGTTTTAAACAAATTTGCATATATCTAAGAGCCTGTTATTAAGAAGATATGCCATCACTGCTTATGTATATTCCATAAAATGATGTAATTATTTATCAGTTATCCATTTCACTGTCGCATTGTGTGTGTTTCCTTCTCCGGTTTTTTTTTTACAAATCATATTTGTAACTCATTGAAACTAACTTATTCTTTCTTTATCTGATATATGTATAAATCAGAAAGATTAGTCGACAGCATTTGTTTGCGTCACATATTTTTCTTATTATGGTACTTAAGGATATATTTATTTAGAAAGGGTTTTCTATCACAAGCTATCCGGACCTTTATCAAATTCTTCATTTTTGTTACGACAGAGTAAATGACACAAAAAATGCCACATGCATGAATGAACCTTGTAGTAATCATCACACGGCCAGATCTAATTGCGCTCATTAAGAATACTGTATGAAGCGGTCTAATGGCATTTACGGCAAACATTTTGGTATTAAACGGTATTTGAGCATATGAGGTGCCCCAAATAGTATCACAAGGTCAAAGAGCATGATAAATGTTGCTTGTTGTGGGGTTAGATATTTAAAAATAATTAAAATAGTTTATAAGAAATGTGAGAACTGTGATGGGGATGGGGGTGGCAAAGAGGATGAAAACGATAAGTTTGGGTTTCTTGAAAGAACGTGTATTGGTTGCCTCCCTGGAAAATGACACATGGAAATATTTTGTTCATTTGCAATTCTAACAGCATTGTCTCTGCATCCCCAAGAAATAAGTATAAAATGTCACTGGTAGTGTTGACACTAATGCAAAAAATCAAACGTTCAAAACTACTGAAGCAAACAAAAAGAATTGTTAGGAAATAAAAGCTTAGCAAAGGATGTATCAATCAATTTGGCAGAATAACACGTGATCATGTAGCTCATGAGGAAGTCCTAGTGTTAAAACTAAAACATTGTCATTATGTTTCAATGTGACCATTCTCAGTACTCTTAAATCATTGCTTCATAGTCAGAAAAAATATGTATTCTTGAGGCATGGCCTCGTACTTTTGCAATTTATCATTATTGAGCCTGGCTTCGTATTCATGCAGTTTATCATTATCGAGGCCTGGTCTCATAATCATGCAATTTATCATTCTTGAGGCCTGGTCTAGTACTCTTCCAATTTATCATTCTTGAGGCCTGGGCTCGTGCTCATGCATGCAATTTATCATCCTTGAGGCCTGGTTCCATAATCACCAGAGTACTTTTAAGGTCGTGAGTACTCTTAATAGTTTCTTTCTCATCATGGCTGAGACTAAATTCTCTATCCCAAACTCAAGTTATGAGTTTCTGTATTATCTATAAAACAAATGCATAAACCTCAAGTTCAAGCTCAAAATCCCCAGATCATTTTAGATGATCCAGCAGATCAAATGGTTCTTATATTCAGATTATCCGATAGGTTTCATGGTTTTAAGGTGAGATGATCCATCAGATTATTTGGTTTTAAGGTGAGATGATCCAGCGGTTCTATGGTTCTAATTTCAGATGATCCGGTGGTTCTATGGTTCTAATTTTAGAAGATCCAGCAAATATTATGGTTTTATTATCCGAAGATCCGACAGGTTCCATGGTTTTATATTCCGATGATTCGTCAGCTTCCATGGTTTTAAAATAATCATAATCCGGCAAGTTACATAGTTTTACAATCAGCTGATCCTGCACGTTATATGGTTTTAATTTCATTGTAATTAAAGAAATACAATGTAAACGCTTTCTGACTCTAGTTTGGTGCTAAGAACGTTTTGAAATTAGACCAAAGTCTGATACTTGTCTTTTTGCAACGAATACCTCAAATTTTATACAAAGGAACGAGCACAAATGCTTCAGATAGATCTGGTTGGAGAAAAAGCTAACCTTTCGCTCAAAAATATCTGGAAAACGATTCAAATGCAATGATTTGAAATGGTATTAATTTTAAATAGCACTAATTTGAAATGGCATTGATTTTAAATGGCATTAATTTTAAAAGACTTATATGAGCTAGTACACAAACGACTTTCGTTTACGGAAGGGGATAAAGTCTGAGTTACAAGAGAGCTAATTGAAATTAGGAGTATAATACTAATCCCGTTCACCTTACTGCATCGAATATGTGTAAGAACAAAAAGATTTTTCCATCGATAATGTTCATATATTAGTATACAAAATCCAAACTAAGTATGATGTTTTAAATGGGCAGTCATAAGTTTATCAAACTTCCCGGTGCTGTACAAAATTATTCCCATAAAGAAAATTGCAAACGTTTTAACACAATGTTTAATGCAAGAGAAACATAAGGAAAACTTGATGATATATTTCACTTATATGCAATACCTAAGCAAAAACGTTTTCCCACGTAAATCGTATCCATGAATAAATAGTAAATTATTTGCCGAATAGCAGATCATTGCTAAAGTTTAATTCCAATGCATTAGTTCTAATTTTGCAGTTACATCAAATGATAAAAAACAAGAGTTAGTTGGCTATTGTCTTAAGGACCATATACAACTAGTGGACAATCAGGTAATGACAAATGATGCAGCCGTGTCTACTTTTTAAAAAGTAATTCGCAGGTTAATACTCGTATTCATATGCACGTGTTTTATTCCGGATTTTTGCTTATTAAGGAATGAACTAAAGTACATTTTAATCAGTTAACAACATAATAAACTTAAATCCGAAAACTTGTATAGTTTCTCAATCTTTATAAGCATTCGCCAACAGAGACCGACAGACACACACATTATATATAATCTATTTGACCCATATAAAGCCCAAATAGTCTCTCAATTCTTTAAAACGTACGCCAACACAAACAGACATACATATATATATATATATATATATATATATATATATATATATATATATATATATATATATATATATATATATATATATATATATATATATATATATATATGATCCATATAAAGCCCAAATAGTCTCTCAATTCTTTAAAACATATGCCAACATAGACAGACAGACACACCCAACACCCAATATATATAATTTATAGGACCGATAGAAAGCCCAAATAATATTAAAAGTGATGGATCCGAAGGATCAATCTAACAAAGAATGTAATTCAAGCCGTCAGTGTACTAACGAAGGGGAGGCCTACAGGGCTATTTTTCCGGGTGCCAGAGGCCTTCGGGTTGTAAACCATGGGCGCCAGAGGTTTCAGGGCGCCAAACCCCTTTTGGTCATAAGCGTTACACTGGCGCCATTTGTCCTTAGTACGCTACTTAAATTCGAGTATTTTGATGCGTGCACCCATTTAAACAGTATATATATGTCCTTTTCTTGGAACAAAATATCTTCTTACACAGATAATTACTAATATTGATATTGACCCTGATATATTCGGGTAAAATATACTGAAACATCAATCTTTTGGAATCTAAAGTAAAAATGATATTCCTGTTAACATGTATCACTATTTATTTAAAGTTGAAATAAAAAGCAGGTATGGTCAAAGAAAACACAACGGAATTGGATTTTGACAGCAAGGGTACTAAAAACATAAATCAAAAGAACAAGTAAACCCTTAATCTTCGAATTTTTTTTACGTTTCCAGAAAATTTCGTTTTATCTATTTCCGTAAGGATTGATGTATGGTTATGTGTTACATTTTTCAAAGACGAATTATGTGCATGATTCATGCACTCAAACGAAATCTCCAGATTCTCAAGACAGTGACAAAATATTTCTTGTACGGTTTATCCGATAAATGTTAACATAAAAATTATTTTATCTTCAAGCAATGGATATTTTATGAGATGGGAGAAAACGATTTAATCCCCGGTAGGCGTGATTGAAATCCCTCCCATGTTGATGATAAATCTCCACTGGGGTCACGATAACTCTACTGAGATACACGTACCGAGGTCCCGACCAATTGTTTGTTATGGATTTGGGACTTATAAAACTCACGTTTACTTTCAGTTTTATGTCCATATTGTGTCGAACCAATGCTACACACGTAAACAATAGCCTAACCTTCAATACTTTGGGTGTAACACGATTATTCACATCATATCAAACTACTTGTCAAGCTCTTACAACTATCATGACCTCTAATTTGAGGTCCTAACAAGGGATAGTTGTACATTAATAATTTCAAGACTACCTTTCACGTAAAGATTTTTTTTCGATATACAAAAATTCAATAACTATCCCACATAGTTATAGATGTAGTAAAGCGCTTAGAGCGTCTAAAGATTATGCGCTATACCAAGTCCTC
Source organism: Unio delphinus (assembly GCA_029339505.1). Lineage (NCBI taxonomy): Eukaryota > Metazoa > Mollusca > Bivalvia > Unionida > Unionidae > Unio > Unio delphinus. The sequence goes on along the minus strand of JAQISU010000290.1, from coordinate 1,892,610 downwards.
GCTATTATTATTATTATTATTATTATTATTATTATTATTATTATTATTATTATTATCCTCTTGTACTCTTCAGAAACTCAGATGTCACCAGCTATTGTCTCATGGGGCAAATTGATATAAAAACCACCTGTTTAAGATGGAACGAATCTGAAACAATTTAGTGAAATTTACTTGCGTGCATAATAATATATGTATGACGGTCACCTGTTCAAAAAAAGTCAAACTTTATATTGTTTCTTGAAAGACCTGTTTCACTAAGTTTGTGCTTTATTAATTTTTGTTTTTCTCCATTCTTGTTTTCGATGTCTTTCGATCCATCAGTGTTTGAAAACAATAAGACATCAATCAACCAATCACATAAATGAATACTGATCGTTAAAACATACATACATACATACATACATACATACATACATACATACATACATACATACATACATACATACATACATACATACATACATACATAAATAAATCAATAAATGAATAAATAAATAAATAAATGTATCTTTGGTCAATGCAAAGGTAATCCAGATAAGAGGAAAGGAGTATAGAAAAGAAAAATGTATTATGAGCCAGATAAAATATTAGCAAACTGAAGAATATCTCAAATCTTCCATAATTAGCACGAAGCAAGTTGTGTTCCCTGTTGGTGTCCCCAAAATCCTTGCTTGTAGTCAATTAAAATACCAGACTAAATGCCGAATTGTATCAGTTCTGTAAACAAATGATAAAGTAATGAAATGCAGTAGAAACTACCTCCCACAATGTTGTCAAAACAATATGATACGTCCACTGCGATATTAGCGTTTGTATAAATAGGGTGACCTTAACTGTGGTCAAAATTCAGAAATCGACAACCATAAGGAATGGTTGATACACGACACAAGATGAAGACTTTTATTTTATTAGGTAAGCAAGTTAAATTATTATCATTGTTGTTGTTGTTGTTGTTATTATTATTATTATTATTATTATTATTATTAATTGTATTATTATTATTATTAGTATTAGTATTATTAGTATTATTAGTATTATTTATAATAATAATAATAGCAGTAGTATTACAATATTTAATTCTCGAAGATAAGAATGCAAAATTATTTTTTAATAATAAGTTTATCATCCTTTTAATTATATTGATTTTAAAATATATTTTTTCTTAGTACGTAATTAAATATAACAGATTAAAATTTATTTTGAAACTGCACATCGATAGATTTAATGTAACAAATATTCATGCTTGAAAACAATGGGTAGCATGAGATTAGTTTGTTACAGCAGTCACCATTGCGAACTTCAAATGTTTTGAAACATGCTTGGTTAATATATTGTATTTACAGTTGGTTTGTACATATTCAGTTTCAAACACGTGCCTTCAGAATACGATCTGTCACACCCTAAAGCTGGTTGTAAAAGAAAACTTTGACCGTTTTATTACTAATTTAGCCGGTTATGTACGTCTTACGATTGTTAGCATTTTTACCATTTATGATTTTGATGGGATTTTGTTCTTCGATTTTCAGCTCTTTTACCAGTTTCAACATTGGGAATAATATGTAAGTACATAGTTTTGCTTAATCTGACGCACTGTATCTATATTTGTAAACTGGAAATATAATTATTTTAGATATCAATCTTGATAAAGTGGTAATATTTTTTTTGTAAAACCATGTAAAGGCAATAGCCATTACCAATAGTTTTTAATATTTAATTATAATAATAATTATTTCGAATGATAAGAATGGTGTCGTTAATCTGCGTCTGACAGAATTATTTTTTAAAAAAAATCTAATTTAAGAAAATTAATGGATTTTGAAAACGTTACGGAAATTGAATTCTACTTATCTAAGTAATGCAATACATTCAAATGTACTTTCCGTCCGAATGCGTCATCAAATTAGTTATCACGAAAAAAAAATTATGTTTGAGATGGAAGCCACAATTATTTATTTTGTCCTCATCATTAAAACTGTGTTAAACCCTTTGAATATGGACGCCGCGTTTTCTGTACAGAGATAAAACAGCAAAAAAATGTTGCAATAATTTTTTTCATGGAGTGTTTTACAAATAGATATATACAGCCTGCACTTGAAGCAACAAAGAAGTTTACGGAAAGAAATTAATTCCGTTTTACCTTCTTTAGAATAGCGTTTCTGTCGTTTGTGGGAAACATAAACGTTGGAAAATATAGAGACTGGTTACGAAAATGTATATTCTCATTGCAAATAAACATAGTACCAGACTGACTAGCGCACTTGTATCTTCTTGGAACTATGATACCTCGTCATCTACCTTATCCATTTGGAACCAAATAACTCATAATGGTCACAAGTTGTGTTTATTTTCAGATTTACATCAAAAGTCGAACACGTTCTATTAGAGTGTTATTTTAATAACAAATCTACATGCTTTTGTTTTCTGTTTCATCTTGTTTGGACGTAGCTTTACAATATGTTATAATTAGTGCGATAAAGCAAGACACAATAAGACAACAACGTAAAGGACCCTTCTCGCGAAATTAAAAACGACAGTAACACATCAAACTTCCCTTGACTTAGTTACCTATTATTCTTCATTTAGACTTACTATCTGGGATTTCGTATTCTTTAGAGGTCAGACTAACTTAAATTAGGAAAGTATGTACTATTCATTCAAAATGCATGAATGCGTCGTACTCAATTGGTATTGAAGTTGATTCAATATTTGTGTATTAAATAAGTCAGCCCAATTGAAACATTTTTATTATCATGTTGACACTGAAACGTTTACTTGCATTGTGTAAAAATAGAGACCATTATGAACGGATAGAAAAAGCCCATATAAACTAGAAACGTTACCTTTCTCTGTGCCCCTACCTCACCCACTGCCACATCTTGTAGTTTGCGACTTAGTTTGGAAAATAAATATTGACATATTTATTGCATGTAATATTTGCAGTAAAACTGGAATCAGATATACGTTTTTATTCTAGCATCACAGCTGATATGCGAACAAAAAGGAGAATACATCAGCTGTCCCATCGGATTTGTTCTGCAGATGACATCAGTCGAGTACGGGCGGCAACAACTTGGAATTTGTAACCCTTACGCTGTACCAAACTTGGTTACGAACTGCTACTGTACGCAAATCACCGTCAACACCGTTAACGGCATGTGTAATGGACAGTCTATGTGCTTCCTCCAAGCAGACAATACGATATTAGGTGACGAATCTTTCTTATTTGCAGCCTTAAAATGACAATTATGTATTATAAAGTGTGTGCGCGCGCGCGCGCGCGTGTGTGTGCGCGCGCGCGCGCGCGCGCGTGTGTGTGTGTGATATCAAAGATGAACCTTTGACTTTGATTCTTGATCTGTAGAGGCTGGAAGGCAAATAAAATATTGTTAAGAAACGTTTTCTAGAAATCGATGAATTATCAATTCACGCATTCACTCAAACCAGTGGTTTCCATTTCTTTTTCGGGCCAACTCACCCTTGGTTATACTCAGCGCCCCACCCACCTCTAACTTACCTCTTATAAGCAGTATTCAGCATTAACGCCACCCCCACACCTCGGTAATCCCACCGCTCACTTGGGAACCGCTGACTTAACGGTCTTACAAGAAAATAATTTCAACTGTAGTGTTATTCATATCTACCTCGTTCAAACATCAATATACTTCTGATCAATACTGATATTGCAATAGGTGGTGGAAGGGGGACCGGGGGTGGGGGCAAGTGGTCTAAAGCAATCCCATTTATCTAAGCTTACTGCCACATCAACTCTCCGCCGCGTGGGTTAGACTCTCAGGCTCGGACATTAAAGGCTTGCTAGTAGCTTCCCGTGGATCGGTGTTTTTTTGCGGGAGATTTCCCGGTGGCGTCATCCATCAGTTATACTTGCCGCCATGCATAGCCTATCTTGTGCTGAGAAATGATGTCCAACCCCCAAAGCAACAATAAACAACATTGTCTTGAATTACGGTACAAAATAGTATGATGATGTTAGCTTATATTTTTTAGAAAAAGTCGTGAAATTAATACAAGTAAATTTATGGATAAAATCTATAGCATGTATCCTCTTATTCATTGACAATTCACGACAGTTTTAAATATCAAGGGAAATAAAGAGGGGTGGGTAAGTCTATATGTATTTTCCACTGCTAGTTTCATCATGTGTGACTGATTCAACTATTACCTACCTACTTATTTACCTACCTACCTATGCGGAGGCCCCGAGTGGCCGAGTGGTCTAAAGCGATCACTGTCATCTCACCTCTGTCTGCGTGGGTTCGAATCTTGGCTTCGGCCAATGTTGGTAGCTTCTCGTGGGTCGGTGGTTCTTTCTGAGGTTTTCTAGGGTTCTTCTTCCACCATTAATACTGGCCGCCATGTATAGCCAATCTTGTGCTGAAAAATGGCGCTAAACACTACTGCAACAACAACCTACTTACCATATATTCCGATATTTCTTTTTAAAATACTTACAGTTCATACGATCTCGATTTTCTCTTCTTCAAACAGCTTTTACAGATATACAACTTCTTGCATTTAGAGAAAGCGTCCGTCTTAAAATGGCAAAGGTAAACTGGAAAACGAATATATCTATATATGTATGGTCATTATTTCTGATCACTGATAGCACAGACTTTTTGAAGAATGGTAATTGGGATTTTGCCAATGAGACATTTGATGTTGCCGCGGATTTGCACTTTGTTGTAGCAAATTGACATGTGCTTTAGGACCGAAGAGTTCGTGCTATTATGAAGAATTAAATGCAGTTGTCTTTCCATGCGACTGTCACTGAGTTATTCTTGAAGCAGAATCGTAGTGAATATTGTAACCTCACTCAAAAATTGGGTTTAAATGGTAGAAATTGTTGATAGCTTTGGAAGTATATTATTTTATAATTGTTTGAAGAATTTTGGAAAAATCCTTTAGCTTTTATCAACATGGCATAAATCTGAAACAACATCTACGAAAATAACTATTCACTCATAATCTATAATTATCCTGCTTTCATGTCTGAATAAATAACTTTTACAATGTAACCTTAAAAAATGAAAATATTTTGAGCTAAACAAAGATTGCATCGATCATTTTATATATATATATATATATATATATATATATATATATATATATATATATATATATATATATATATATATATATATATATATATTCTTCTAACAATTATCAAAAAATATGCTTTCAAAGCTATCAACATATTCTACTATTCTTTTACTAAAAAAACACATGGATATGGTATTGTTTTCTTCATTATTTAAAAGATTTATTACTATTGTTACTATTTACATTATTATTATTATTATTATTATTATTATTATTATTATTATTATTATTATTTACAGGAGAGGATCCTTGTCCTAGCATACCAAAGTATTTAAGGGTCTCATATGATTGTGTTTTGCCTACTACAACAACGCAAGCAACCACACCACACCACATCCCCACAACAGCAACTCCATCAACAACTCCAGCAACCACGCCAACAACAATGCCAACAACTACAGTGACAAGAGTTTCAACAGTTATGTCAACTCCTTCAACAACCCCTACAACCCCTACAACAAACCCTACAACTACACCTACAACGACCCCTACAACTCCTACAACAACGCCTACAACAACCCCAACAACTCCGTCAACAACTCCAACAACAACAAGGACAACGCCAACAACTACTACGCATGCACCATTTGTTCCATTTGCTCCATTCAGTGCACCCAATGGTTTGTATTGTGAATTTTTTCCTCGTTATGGAATTTCATATTTGCCTTACAAAAACAAATTCCAACTAAGAAAAATATTTACCTTATTGAAACTCACCTAGATTAAATAATAAAGTCTATCTTTAAATACACTAAACGTTTTTCTGCGGCCCGCTTCCAATTTTGGAAAGAGTATTAAAGAAGGGGGATATATTCATTTGATATGATTATTGTTTAGTGAGGGATTAATTGGTTTCATTTTGGCAAAAAATATTTGATCTATTATATTTACTTTTCACACCAAACGGATCATTAATTTGTGATTATGTGTCTTACATAGGCCATTTTCTCCCTTTTGGAATTTTTTTTAATAGCATGTATCAAGCTATCAATAAAACTACGTAACAGCTTAATAAACTCTCAGCAAAACTATATTTAACTTCGTCAAACCATCAGTAAAACCATTTATAACTTCACTAAACTACCAGCAAAACAACTTTTAACTTAATATAACTATCATTATCAAACGAGTTCTGAAAACACCAGTTATGAAACCTTTGCTTTGCAAAATTGTAATGAGTGTTTTAGGTTTTTTAAAATTTCAATTCTTACTTGAAAGAAAGTAGATTATGCCGTAAGGATGACCGTTCCGAATGCGGCTGAATAATGTCTGTTTTTCAATTTTGGGCGAGCAAATAATTTAATATGTTTAATGAATTTCATCAATATATATATATATATATATATATATATATATATATATATATATATATATATATATATATATATATATATATATATATATATATATATATATATATATATATATATATGTATAATATTTTTCTGTTACATTAACAAATGTGGTGTCATTTATTTCATGAAAGATTGCAAATATTAGTGTTATCATGTGAGCTGTATAACAATCGACGTCTCCAAGCGCATGCTCATACCCTTTTTCTTACCCCAGAGTAATTTTAAAATTCGAGATGACTTTATGATTAGCAGCGAAATAATATACGTATTTTCATAACAATTTAGTTAACTTCTGCTGTCATATTTGAAACATTGCATTAGGTACTTGTCATATTACTGTCCTTCTATGTGGTATTTTTACTTGTATTTATATACTTTGTTTTAATCCCCGTACTTTCGTTTCTATGGATACTGCTCAGAGAAATAACCAGATCAAGAAACGTGTATATCACATTTCGTTTTAGCCTAAAACATTTGGAATGGCTTAACGAACTGAAACAAACCTTTGGTACTGAGCTTTATATTTAAAATAAAAATCAAGTCGAGATTGATTTTCCCCTAGTTTTGTAAAACGTGCGTTTGGTTTAAGGCGTTGTGCAATTTAAACAGTCCTCTGCATTATGAATTAAGCTGCCACTGACTAACGTTGATGATTTATGAGTTGAAACATAATTTAGGTAGGGTTTGATATTAGCTTGCATAAGATTCAATGTCGATATACTTATGTTAAATTTGAACTAATCTGGTCATATAAAATTGCCTTAGCTTCGAATATTCACTTTCGATTCAATCACTTTTTTGAAAGACTTCACAGACTGAAATGGGATTTAATGTAAACCTTCCACTAAAGACCTATATGGAGTAATTAACTTTTGACTGTGCCTGTTGAACTATAAAACTGCATAACTAATTATATTTCCTTGTAATAACGTTTGATGGACTTAATTCATTGAAATAGCTCCTAATGTTTTCAGGAGCATCAGTTTCCTCTAGTAATGATTTCTTGCCTTGAACTGTTTCTATAGGTTCCCAGGTTTGCCACGACTATCTTGTATCCGGACCTAACGGTGTGAAAGACAGTCAGCTTACAGCAACAAGCGTATTTGGTACTATGCCAGACAACCATGGTCCCAGCAGAGGACGCTTGTTCGCTGATGCTATCCAGTATACAAATGGGTCCTATGACAGAGGGGCTTGGTCTGCAGCGTACAACGATCAACAGCAGTACATACAGGTGAGTGTAACTGGCAGAGAAAAGAGTTACGAACGAACAAACAAAATCGATCAAAATAACGTGATAAAATTGATCGACGATCGATAAAAAGAACACTGACACATAGTTCAGCTATCTTCCATGTTTGCCTATATTTTGTTTTGCTTTCATTAATCTTAATGTTATCTGACCTTTTGAAAATTTACTGTAAGCAGAATGGTCAGCCAGTAAGAAAGATATGTTAGTCATGGCAAATCCAATGAACATTTAAAATCTAATCGGATCTTTTCTGCTTTTGCTTAAATTTGCTTTCAGCTATTAAACACTTGCTTCCTTTAGTTACAGTTTTCTTAAATAATGATACTTCTTTGTATGTAGATCAGAATTTGATTTGACATAATTACAGTTAAAAAGAAAGTCGAATGAAAAAAACAGAAATTGGTTTGCACACCGTCAAATAATTGCAACATTTTACGAAGCTGTTGTGACAAGTATTAGATTGGTTAAAATATCATCATGTGATGCTGAAAAATATAGAAGTTGTTAGTTCATAACACCATAAAGAAACTACTTATATTTTAATGTGACTTTTTGTGTGCGCTTGACGATAATTTCAAACAATGCTTAAAAAACAGATCGGTTAATTATTTATACTTTATTGACCTAGATGCATAATTATTAAAAGTATTTCTCCAGACCTGTTTTATGGCAATACATAACTGTTGAACCTATTTACCCATCAACTCCAATCTTCATTTTCAATTGTTGTATATGTATTCAAGTTGGTAATATTTATTTATGATATGCCTCTATTTATTATATGTAAATTAATTATATAATTTTTCATCGGCGCCCGCTCAAGGTGGCAAGGGGGTGGACAATTGCCCGCAACCTCCTCCCTAGGTTTTCACCTATTAACATGTTTTTGCTTACATCTGTAAAACTTAATAGCTGACCACTACATGTCCCCCAACCTATTGAAAAACTTTCTGCGGATGCCACTGTATTTATTTTGTTATGTATCGTTACATAAGTCTTTTTTCTTGAGATTTGTTTGCACGTGTCTATTCACATTTGTACACATTCTACATTGAAAATAGTTTGAAACCTACATGACATCTATTTTGTCTAATTCTGAATAAACGGGTTAAAATTGTTATACATTTTTATGTCAAAAAAGCATATCCTACCAGATATCGTTTCAAGGAATAATTGATTTTCAAGATTTGATCTGTAAAGTCAGAGACAAATATAGCTTAAAATACACTTTCTTAGTGCACCATCAAGCTTTAGTAATTTTATATTTTAAATTTTTTTTATCAGCTTGTTCTTTTTCATCCCGTAATTTTCTTTCAGTGTTGTTTCAATATTTTTGAAATTCAATTACCTTCGCTGTTTTATCATCAGCTATTATTGCATATAATCACGCCAGTTTTAACTGCTTTGAGGGCGACGTCAGTCTTACACAAACATTAGTATTTGGATATAATCACGTCAGTTTTAACTGCTTTGATGGGCGACGTAAGTCTTAAACATTAGTATTTGGATATAATCACACCAGTTTTAACTGTTTTGATGGGCGACTTCAGTCTTACACAAACATTAGTATTTAGATATAATCACGCCAGTTTTAACTGATTTGATGGGCGACGTCAGTTTTACAGAAACATTAGTATTTGGATATAATCACGCCAGTTTTAACTGATTTGATGGGCAACGTCAGTTTTACACAAACATTAGTATTTGAATATAATAACGCCAGTTTAAACTGCTTTGATGGGCGACTTCAGTCTTACACAAACATTAGTATTTGGATATAATCACGCCAGCTTTAACTGATTTGATGGGCGACGTCAGCCGCACACAAACATTATTATTGCACATAATCACGCCAATTTCAACTATTCTGATGGACAAAGGCAGCCGTACATATAAATCATTATTGCACGTGCTGCTTTAGCAAATGTTTTCTCGTTTGTTTAAAAAGAAAAAGAAAGGAAACATGTATTTGTTTACTTGTTGGAGGGTGATATAATACATTTATTTAGTGGATGATCATGTAAGATTAATGGTTACACAACTTTTGTTCTCCAGAAACGTTTGTGTGAACAATGAGAAAAATATTTAACTCTCGGGTTCGATCTATTCATGTGTGCTCCGACGAACGACACCACAATTCAAATCGTGTATGATCCTTGCATGTAATAATATTAAATGATTCACATTGCAGGTCGAACTAAACCAACCGAGCATAATCCGCGGTGTTTCCACCCAAGGACGCCATGTCAACCCTGCAGACAATTGCTGTTTCGAGAGAGTCACCAAGTACAGGATTTTTTACAGCCTGGATGGTGTGAACTATGAAGCAGTGAAGGATTCTAACGCCAAAGATATGGTAGAGTTTAAAATAGTTAGAATTAAACACACGTGCTGTTATTATTTGGAGAAAAAGATTGAAAAACAGAATTGCCACCAGGCAGTATTTATTAAGACGTTGTCTAATTTGAGTAAATGTGGCCTTAAACAGAGCAGTTACAAGTAGATGAATTTATTTAAGTTCAGGCAAAACGTATGCTGATGTAACAACATGCAGGATAAAGATCCCAAAATGACTGCGGGGATTGGTTACTGCAATGGATAATTATTACCTGTAACTGGTCTCTTGGGATGTTATGGAATATTCTCTCTTGAGAAGCTGTCACTGAAACGGAGAAAACCTCAATTTCTCTTTACTTATTCAATAACAGTACATGAGCAATTAACAGATACGATTAGAGGGTTGAGATCATGTTTATTATTATGATTGTTTATAGATTAATGATCGCTTTGGGGAAAAAATGATACTATATTTGTTTCATTTCTAAAAAAAAAAATAGTTTTAAAAATTCGCTCCATTTTCTTTCACTTTAATTTGGCGGTTGTCGATTAGTGATTACTGCAATATCTCCTGTGACGTATTGAAAGGTCAAGGTCGATAGTGTCCAATCGTTCACAAGGTAGAATTATTGCGTGAGTTTTAAGGTTAGAAAATATGATACGAAATGTTTGCATATAAGTATCACAGAAAGAGCTTTGGGGGTAAATTATTCAAACTAGAATGAAAGAAATGTATTAGCCTGCTGTATGTTCATTGGGTTTTTTCTTTGGAAAGTTTGTACAATAAACAGCAGGGTCACATTTACCAATAGAACTGCTCCGGTGGCCTTGTGGTTAGAGTGTCCGCCGCAGAATTGGGAGGTCGTGGGTTCGATCCCCGGCCGAGTCATACCAAAGACTTACAAAAATGTTACTAACAGCTGCCTCGCTTGGCGATCCGCGTTAAGAGGTTAGTGTTAGGACTGGTCTGCCTTGTGTCAAGATAATGTGACTGGGTTGGATATCATGCTACATGTCTGCGGCATGATGCTCCAGTGCTAGACATCGCTATAAAATTCCTCACTGTAGAGATATGAATCTCTCTCTCTCTCTCTCTCTCTCTCTCTCTCTCTCTCTCTCTCTCTCTCTCTCTCTCTCTCTCTCTCTCTCTCTCTCTCTCTCTTTTACTTAAAGTATCATCTACTAAAACAAATAAGGGATGCGTTTTTCTTGATACAAAACAAACGGTGTCAGTATCTGCATTCTTTTAACCTTTGGTAATGAAAATAATAAACGCATACAATTGTATTGATATGATCAGACAATAAAATTGATCTCTGAGTAGATATATTAAGCCTTTTCTAATAATAGTGACAGGTGTTGAGATTTTTTTCCTCCTGGGGAGGAAACTGGCGGAGAAATAGATGTACTTAGTTTTCAGGTTATCTCCCCTTTATTAATTAACGTTAATTTTTCTACACAGTTGCCTTGATGGGGGAGGGGGCTTTCAAAAGTATAATTGATTTAGATATTATTTGCAATAGTATTATCGAACGTGACCGTTTAACTAAAGTTTGTAAGTATAAGATTATACAAAATTAAACAATTTTTTCTTGTAAGTAGCAAATACCAGCATTTTACTAACAAAAAAAAACCCCTCTAAATTTCTTTTTCCTTTCAGATATTTGCTGGCAATGCTGATCAAGACTCAGTCGTAACACATATGCTACCGTGTCCAATCTTAGCTCGGTTTGTGAGAATCAACCCTGTTGAATGGGTCGACAAAGTCTCCATGCGATTTGACCTATTAGGGTGCAGTACCAATACAGGTAAACAGACAACATGTTCATTCTCGACCACCAGCTCCACCTCAGCCCCCACCCACACCCGTTCAAAAATGCATCTATTAGCTGAAACAAAAACAAACGTTTTAAGACACGAAATGAAAGAGTTGTACAAAGCTAGATAGAAATTAAGACTAATTTCAACATCACGTCTTTCAAACTTTTTTAAAATAAACGTCAAGCTAAATATTTTATTATTTTTGTTTTGATATAATATTATTTAAAATGATGATATTTAGTAACTTTAATTTTGTTTTGTTTCAATTAATTTAATATGTTTCGCTATCTAGTGCTTTATTCCAAAACGATTCAATATAATTATTTTAAATACTTTGCCTTTAAGAAAACATTTTAAAAAATATTTTAAATTACGCCAACTTGAAGTTCGTGATAACTTTTTTTATTCGGCAACTTCATTACATATCATCCTGAATAAATATCACTTTTAGGCAAAGAACCGGAACGGCTTGCATTAATCAGAGATGTTGCTATGTCACATAGGTGTTGTTTCTTAACATGAAATGTGAATTTTACGACCGCACGTGTTGATCCCCAAAAGAAGCTAATAAAGTCTTTGTGCAGTATAAAGGACCTATACATTTTCAATAATTTATATTCTATTTAAAACAATCATGTTTTCGCGGTGAAGTGTTTTGTCTCTTTAGGTATGATTAGGTCTTCCTAAATGCATTGCAACGATATAACAATGCGAAAATATCATACAGAAATTTTGAATCGCTATCAAAAAAATGCCATGTAGTGGAGACGCAAGGGGGGGGGGGGGAATGCAATCCGGTGTTGTTTATTTCTGTTGGGTTTTTGTTTTTGTTTTTTTATATTATTCGTTTCTGTTATTTGTAGATGAGCTTTTCAATATAATTCACTTTAACTCTGTGTAACGGGATAGTATATATATATATATATATATATATATATATATATATATATATATATATATATATATATATATATATATATATATATATATATATATTTGCGAGCGCTTCCAACCCTCGCGCTGCCACTGATCATTTGTTGTAATGTTGACATATATCCTTTACAATATGTTTTACTGCTTACATTAAAGGGCAAATTCTAACGAATTGAACTTTATTTTGTTTTCATCGTCAAGATGGTCTAGGAAGCTGTCCTTCTGGATGGAAAGAGAGGTCTGGAAGCAACACGTGCTATTTAATTACGGATGTTCACGACATGCGAACATTTGATGACGCCGACAAACAATGTCGTCTCCAACAGTCACACCTTGTCAAAGTGGACTCCATCCCAGAAAGAGTAAGACATTTTTCGTCACATATAATTTTTCCATTAAATATTTGTTCTTGCTGAATTAAATCTGGCTCGTCAGTGAATATTTATTACGATCATGTTTATTTTTGGTAATAATGTATGTTATTACATGTAGTAAACGTTATTTTACATGTCGCTGGTCATTTTCTGACAGGTACGGAATTCATCAAACTTTGTTTGAGCACAATAAGGGCTTCGAATTAGAACTCATTGCTTCGAATTTACACATGCATTGAAACTCTACCTTCCAAAATTTGACGTGAATGTACTAAAAAGTCTTTCAACTTTTAAATTAACGGCTTAACGCCTTGTCTTAGGCCTCAGACGTCGTTGTTTTTATGAATTCGATGTTTCGATGTTAGAGTTTATATATGAAGCGGGATGCCTTATCCAGCTGCCTCGGAATTATGCATACCTCTTGATCCAAGTTTTTGCAAAGATGAGAAGAGACAACTGCTGCAATTTGCAGTAATAGGGAGTCCGACATAACAAGGTGCAACAATATAATTGGATTATGTTCCATATAATCCCAGATAAAATAGGCGAAAGGTTCATCTGTCTCTTCTATCAAGTCTTTGTTTTCAATGTTTGTATCGAAATTCTCAATGACGGAATGGTTAGGTCATTTAGCTATTAATTTTAGTAAATTAGACTAATTTTAGTTTTTATCCAGTCGCATCAACAAAACATTACACTTCATTCTAACCAACATTGCGCTGTGTCATAATTAGACGCCTTTGCTTGGCTGTGAACAAACAGAACATGGCTGTATATGTAAAATTAAGCATTGGACCAGTTCGACTGAAAAATACGTCGTAAGAGTGGTTTTCTTTTCCTAGTATTTTCAGAGGTAGGTTGCATTGTCCCTTTAATGGGTAGATAGTCAATGAAAATTTCCAATTTGAAATGCAAAGTCAAAATGTCAACACACATCGACTGAGCGCTGAAAATGTCTCTCGTATGTGCAGTAGTCTATAGTCACACCTGCTGTCTTAACATATATGCTTTATGAACTCATCAAGTTTAATTTAACAATAAATCCATGCACGATGGATTTATTATGCTCCTTCAGTATTTATATGAGAGAGAGAGAGAGAGAGAGAGAGAGAGAGAGAGAGAGAGAGAGAGAGAGAGAGAGAGAGAGAGAGAGAGAGAGAGAGAGAGAGAGAGAGAGAACATACATTTCCTCCTTAAACAATTTGACAATTTGATTTGGAATTCAGTATTCACGATTATAGTCGCATGACTAGATAATTTTGTCTGGCTATAGAGTCTTACTTGTAGCAAATGTGTAATACATTTGATATTTTCATGCACTCTTTGAAACAGATGTATTTGTAACACGCTATATAGAGAAATATATTAATTTCGGAATATATTTAAACTCGTTTAAATCATATGTATCCGAAATCTGTGCAAGAAAGTACACCCGATTATTGGATGTGATACACTTACTTACCATTACATTATTGATTCGTGCAGATGTGGACTTTGCATTTGGCTAGGAAGGTATCCATCTCAAAATCACGTGTATTTTTTGTACATAACAATAAAACTTATATCCTGGCATATACATGCACGAGATCATGTGATGTAAATCGTTTTTGCAATCGGAAATTTAAAAACGTCTCATGTATAATGATTTTAATGGGATTAAATTTGCAGAATACGAATCGAAGAATACGGCCATCACAAGTAACCGCTGAGAACGGGTACATCGTAGTTAAGAGACTTGCAAGGGAGGCAACACATGATAGTACTAACGCGTTTTAATTGCTAGTCTTGCAAACTATTTGTATTCACTGTTTGTTTTTTTAATAATATAAACTATTTTGAAATAAGTTGTTTTCTTAAAATGTACATCAATTCTCAGATTTTAAATAAATACAAAAATAGCAAAAGTAAAAATGATATCGTATGCAATCAGTGGCGAGACAAAAGGTTCTAGGCGGCCCCGTAAAACATAATTCTTAGTCCTTCATCAGAAAAATGTTGTTTCATAATTCTAGGTTATGTGGCACTAAAAGAGGCTAATTTTTTGTCAACTATGCTTCGGTGTCACCGAGAAACCTCGCTGCAATGGGTCCGTTATACTAGAAGTGCATGCATGTGACAAGAGTTCGGGTACACATGCTTTGTAATACAAATTATCAAAGAGGAAATCCAATGAGTACGCTTCTTAATGCACAATATATGAATTTCTTTAGTCCGCAAAATCTAATTACACTCAATAATGACATGTTATTAAAAACGAATTCCGCATTAAACACCTCGATATTATAGAATATCCTTGCCTCGAATACATTACCTGACCTGCTTCTCCTTTCCCATACCACGTCATAAGATGTTTCATTCTTTCTAAGCCAAACAAGACTTAAGGAGTTTCCTTTTTTTCCATAGAAGACTTCAAACGTTTCTTCTGTTTTTGTAAACCGAACAAGACTTTAAGCGTTTCTTCTTTTTTTAAAACCGAACAAGACTTTAATCGTTGCATTTTTCTTTGCAAACCGAACGAGACTTTAAGCGTTGCTTCCATCTTTGCAAAAAAAAAAAAAAGAATATTTCAAGCGCTTCGACCTTCTCTGAAAACCGAACAAGACTTCTTGCGTTTTGGAAAGCTCTACACAATTATGAATCTATTGATAATTAATGTTAATGTATGTGGTAAGGAGGGGGGGGGAGGTTTCAGTGAATCTGAATTCCAGTACAGTGTCGCTCCAGTGACAACATGACTATACGTGCGGTTTTTAATATTACTTTGAAAACAGTCATAATACAAGAATAACAAGTCAGGAACTTTAGATTGTACAAGAAAGATCTCTAATCTGCAGTGTAATTAGTTGCAATCATGATTTGCATATACTAACATTACAATTATGTACTACAATAGGACTGGTTGAGACAGGAAATGGACAACCTTCGTCAGACACAAGGGCAACATCATTTCTGGATTGGACTGGAGAACCGACCCCGAACAGACACTATTGATCACAAATGGTACGATGGAACACCCTTGGATACATCTATCCTGTAAGTGTTAACCCCATCTAAATATCATCGGAATGAGTGCGGCTGTATAGCAACTCTATTATTATTATTATTATTATTATTATTATTATTATTATTATTATTATTATTATTAATGTTTTTGTCAAGGCCAAAACCGAAAGGTGAGCCATGGTATCTGGAGAGCATGCATATATTAAAAACATATATTGAATACATATACCGAATGCATTTATTGAATATTGAACAGGCCTGGGTCAAAACATTTCAAGAGATTATGACAGTTCTATATTAAATTATTTTAACGGATAAAGACAGAATATCATTGTGCGACTTTGGAGTTTCGTGTTCATTGGAGACTTTCTAGAACACATTTTCAAATCAAATGAAATTTAGGTAGAATGATTTTCACCATATTTTTTACATAAATGTTCTATCAGGAATTCGTCTATTTAAGTAGTTTTTTTATTTTAATCTATTTTAAGTAAATTTAAAGCGATGGGAATATTTTAATATTTGTGTGGAATGCCGCTGTATTCTTTTTGCTTATTTTTTCCACCTTTTTGAAGATGTCTATACTTACTCGGCATTTTATGTACATTCATGTATGCATACCTACCTACCTACCTGTCTATCTACCTACATTCATGTACGCATACCTACCTACCTGCATATCTACCTACCTGCCTGCCTGTCTACCTACCTACCTACCTACATATCTACCTACCTACCTACCTGCCCGTCTACCTACCTACCTACCTACACACACACACGTACGTACATACATACACACACGTACGTACGTACGTACATGCATGCAGTCCTGGCGCTCAACCAACTGAGCAATCTTTTTCTCATTAATATGCTTCATTACATGCCGTACTGTACGCACCATTGCATGACTCTATGAATCAATCTTACTACCTACCTTGTCATATGCATCCTCCTGTAGATGTAAAAAGACGTTTACACATTTCTTATTTAGACACTTAGATCCTCGATAGGAAGTAAATCAGAAAATATAAAAATAATGTAAGTTTGTTATTTTGTTGGGATGGGGTTGCTGATATGAATGAGCAACATCTTTCTTTATAAGACTGGTAAATTGAAACAAGCCGAACGTCATTAGTGTAAATGTCATGATAAGACTTTCTAACAATCACTTAGTTGCCGACCATCAGCAACATGGAAAACAAAAGACACGAAATTATTATTATTATTATTATTATTATTATTATTATTATTATTATTATTATTATTCCACAGGCCGTGGGGAAATGGCCAGCCTGATAACACTGGAGGGTCAGAACATTGTGATGATCTATGGGACGGTGACCTCAATGACAATAACTGCAATCAACACTATCCCTACATTTGCGAGAAAGATAAATGTAAGTGTGTGTGTGTGTGTGTGTGTGTGTGTGTGTGTGTGTGTGAATCTTCTTTCGTCCGTGTGTGTGTGTTCTTTACTGAAACGTATGTATGTGTGTAATGTGGTTTCACAGATATACTAGTGTAGATTCACGTCGTGTCTATTGTGAATTCATTAACCAGCTGTGTATATATTTCCGTGAGTTTCATGCAGAAAAGATATTTCAGTCGTTTTTTTTATAGCTATATTTTGTGGATTGTGAGATTGAAATGGAGCGTGATTAGGATTTTTAACGTAGCTTTAAGAAGTTTGAAAAGGAGACTGGAATAATGGAACATAAAGCCTCGGTACAAATATCAAGCTTAAGACACGCCCATACCATCTATAAAATATCAAGCTTAAGACACGCCCATACCATCTATAAAATATCAAGCTTAAGACACGCCCATACCATCTATAAAATATCAAGCTTTAGACACGCCCATACCATCTATAAAATATCAAGCTTAAGACACGCCCATACCATCTATAAAATATCAAGCTTAAGACACGCCCATACCACCTATAAAATATCAAGCTTAAGACACGCCCATACCATCTATAAAAATGTATTTCTACTATGTCTTTCCACGAAGACGTAAGGAAAAAATAAATGTCTTCCATGAAGATGCAATTGGAAACAATATTCCAGTATAATATCGATAATATCTGGATAATTTTCCTAATTTAGAAAAAAAAACATTATTGTATCATTAGCAGGAGGTATACAGCACTGAAATTTTTTTAAAATAAAATAATGATGAGCCTCAAATTTTATAAATAAGACAATATACAGTACACGAGAAACATCGATCTTTTTGATATATTTCTCAATTAAGATGTGTGGAAACCAGTGAATTGATAACAGAAATCGTATTTCTTTGCAGTCTGGAAGGCACCATACAATAAGCCAAGTACAAACCCAGCACTGTTAACTCCAACCACCAGACAGACGCTGGCACCAACTACACGTAAGTATACATGAATCCACTTCCACTATAACCTCTTTTGTGGTAATTTGTAGTCAATCAGTCTTCATTCGAAGGGATGTTCGTGATTACATAATAACGCAAACAGGAGATTGTACCTTGACGGCACATTAATGTCTATCCTAAAGAACACAATAATCTATGCATGGTTAATTTACAAAACTTTTAGAATAAAGACACTTGTGGTAATTCATGTGTAGTTTGACATTTTGTACCCTCTGCTCAATAAAAACGGACCGCTTTGAATCACCTCTCAAACAAAACGTTAATCGGTCCATAAGTGAATAAATACTTTTCAATTACATGTATAAAATATATGAGATTAGTTAAACAAATTGTTATAAGCCAGGGGTATTTGCTTGACCGAGCGGTGTCAAACCCTGGCGCGATTCCGTTAGACGTCACAAGTTTACCCAAATTTTCCAAAGACTTCTATGCAACTTCAGTTGTAAATTAGAAGGCACGATGTGTCAATTTTATACATAACTTTTACTCTAATCAGTGCAAAACCACAAATCCCACAACTTGCCAAATATACATCAACCGCACATCTGCATGGTTTCTCTTCATTAACTTTCTGTACCGTCCACAGTTCACGCCTTAGAAACTATACAACGATCTTCTAACACAGGGAACTAATTTAACTACGCCACTATAGGCCAATCAATTCATGGTTTCAAGGCACATTTCGCCATTCAAACTGCATCCCTTTTGCCACCATGTCCCTTCTTATTTATTCCATTGTGTAATTTACGGGTTTCTTACTGTAAATACTGCCACTGCAGTCAAACCACCAATGTACACCACTAGATTTTAATAGGGACTATGATACGACAGGGCCACACATTCTGTTTTGACCTGAACTCATTACTAGTGAATTACACCATGAAAACTCACTAACATTTCACTCCGTGACATTTCTCCTAGTAATTAACTAATTATTTCGGGCTAAGAAATATTTCCATTGGTCCGAATTCAAATAATCGCACAAGTATTCACAAAATGTAGGAATTCCTTAAAATGGGACGTTATGAACAAATCCGCATACTCCAAATTTATTACAATATATTTATTGAAACAAAGCAACAGGGATCGACTAGAAAGTTCTGCCAATATATTATGACCGTAGGAAAAAAATACTTTCTAATACAAATGATAAAAGTGGCTGTCATGTGTACACAGCTTTAAGAATACGTAGTATGAAGGAATGTAAACTTCCATGTAAATAGTGCGTGTCTGTGACCCATATCAACTGCTGCTAACAGTCCATATACATAGTGTGTGTCTCTGACATGAGACCTTCATTAACCGTTGCTAACATCCGGTTACATACAGGGTGCTTCTGACATATAATTACCATTGCTAACAGCCACGTGCATAGAGCGTCTCTGAGACATAACCATTGCTAACTGCCCATGTAAATAGTACGTATCTGAGACCTGTATCAACCGCTGCCAACACACAATACTTGTATGAAGGACCGTAGAAAGCGATCACATGCCTGGAGTAAGAAACACCAGGACCTCTCCTAGTTCTTCTTAAAACAAAATATTTCATTTATAAAACTAGAAAGTGTTTGTTCGGCCTGGACACCTTTAAAGACCTGCGACCCAAATATACATAGTGCATGACTAAGACCTTATCAACCATTGCTAATAGCCCATATACATATCACGTGACTGAGACCTGTATGAACCGTTGCTAACATCCCATGTACGTAATGCGGGTCGGATACCTGTATGAATAGTTGCTAACATCCCATATACATTATACGTGGCTGAGACCTGTATCAACTGTCGCTAACAGCCTATGTACATAATGCAAGTCTGAGACCTGTATCAACCGTTGTTAACATCATATGGCAAAGATGCCGATTGACGTAATATGTTCTGACCTTTCTATTCAACGTACTTTTGACCTCTCTGCTTTATCACATCACGCTGTGAATATCACGTTGCTTTAATCTAATTGCATATTTGGCATACAGTCTCTATTGAACATCTTAAATAAGATGTTACGAATGGCGTCATATACTGTACATCAGGAGTGTCCTACCGTTTTGCATGAGGGAATACATTGCATTTTTGTTCTCACTCTTGGTGTCGTTTATGAACTTTATCTACGTGTTATCACTACCAGTCGGCACAAGTTATTAAAAGTTGACGATCGGATTCTGGCCCGCAGGCCGTGTGTTATACAATCTTGCTGTATAGGTACCTCTCTACACTGATTATGTACTTCTGCGAGAGGGAACGGCATAAGGTGGAGTTTTTCGCATTGGCGACGGGCACAATAAAAGGAATGTTTGCATTCCCGTATGCCCCTTTGACATACTGTGGTTGAACTTTCGTAAATGTGGTAATTACGGAATTTTCGCACTATCGAAAGAGAACAGCTTTCTAAATGTCTGCTTCCTTGAGTTAAACAATTATTAAAATACGGAAAACGAATTTTGCTAATGTTAGCTATACCAGCATCTATGAGTGCATCAAATGAATTAAAGCAAAAATGGTATTTGCTAGGTTTTTTTTCTTTCAATTTATATGTTGGAAGTCCAGAAAGTTAAAATGATCAAGTGGAGCTAGGAGACTAAAGACAGTTAAAAATGATTGGTTATTCTAGCAATGCCTAATATATACAATGTCTATTTTAAATAACCTGGAACATTTGTGATATTCTTTACCTTTAAAACTCAGCCACAAGCTAGGCAGCGCAGAGCCACGTTACAATCATTATGACACCTTATTGGATTTATCTGTTCACGTTACGTAACCGAAGGCACTCTAGTTAATTAATGCTTGAAAAAACAAATGTTGTGGGCCGAGAATAAATGATTTTAATCGATTCGCTGTAATTAAGGCTGCAATGGTATGTGATATGCACAGAACGGCATTTCTTGAGCAAGGTAAATAAGGCGGGTACTCTGGCATTTCAGAAATCAGAACATCCCTAGCCGTTTCCATCACGTTCATTACATTTTAAAATCATTATTGTAAATATTTTAAGGTTATGTTAAACTGATTTCCGTCAAGTGATAATCTTCACTTTGATCTTACTTTGAATGCAACATATGTGAGACATGATGAATACGCTTTATCGTTACCATGACACCGCTTTTTAAACCAGAATGTCATTAAAATAGTAAGTAAGTCCCTCTATTTATAAAGGAAGTCTATTGTAAATGGTGAAATCATTACACCAAAATCAACGAGACACAATAAATGGTTCCTCAGTTTAAACCAACATTTTGTGAATATTACGATAGAAGCCTTTTTGTTTTAAGCAATATGTACATGCAGTCATATATATATATATATATATATATATATATATATATATATATATATATATATATATATATATATATATATATATATATATATATATATAAATGATAGATAGATTATGCTTATGGTTTGGGACATGGTCTTCCTTGCAGAGCCATATTTTATACCACCTCAGAAGCCTGGTGTTGGAAATGGTGTTCAGATTGGTCAGAACTTCTTTGCATGTAAGTACTAAATAAACGCTAAGATATTATCATTGACATCGTCATTGTTATTTGGTATTTAACAAAAAAGTGTGTATATTTATAAGGAGAAATACCATTCTTTACGATGTTCCTATACTAAAAACATTCCTTAGATACTTCCATCATTTTTCTATATTAGTCATGAATTCCATAAGATTCACTAAAACAATATTATGTTAGGCATTGAATACATACATACATAATACATACATGCATAACATACATACATACATACATACATACATACATACATACATACATACATACATACATTCATTAAAAAAATCAAAATAAATAAATAAATAAATAAAATTAATTTTGGTCAATCCATACATACATACATACATACATACATACATACATACATACATACATACATACATACATACATACATACATGTTTGTGTTTGTAGAATAAGTCGCATTATACAAAATAAGACATTGTAGATTCAGCAACTTAAACTGTTTTTGTTCTTACATGTACATGAGAACAGATTTTTGCCGAACACGCTGCTTTTTTGTCGCGTGCAGTTCAGATGATTACTACATTTAGGTCAGTGATTCTTGCATTAAGTAATGCGTGCGATACTTTTTGTTCACAGCTGGATGCCTGCCTCTTCAAAATGGCTGCGCATCTAAACCTCTTGGAGACTACCAGTCATGTCAAGGCTGCCATTTTTACATGACATGCGCACCGAGTGGTATCTTCACGCGCCCTTGTCCGGCAAATCTCGTCTGGGACGATAACATCAAAACATGCTCAGCATTATCGTCAACATGCCAAGGGCCCTGAGCAATGTGACAAGCTGCAATGATAAAATTCCGAGTCTGTATTTGGACTTGAACACACTAATCCTTATTTATTGAATACACTTTGCTGCTTTGTAATATGTTTTAATACTGTACCAAATCAACTCTGAATTCGTTTATATGTCCAAGATAAAACGCCCATTCATACAAGATTAGTACAGTTTATGATCAGGGTCTTTATCAGACACGACAAATGAAGCAGTTAATAAACAAATTGCTTTGCGGCAATGGCTATATCGTTAACATTCATTAGTGGTCAAACTCCGATTATTTCTAGTTACACTCGCATATTATTTACATTATTGCCTTGCATATAGTATCCACAATTGCAATATGATCACCAAACACTGATTGTAAATGCATATGTTTTGCATGTTAAAAATCCTAATTGTTTTTCGTACAGGTCTATTTGCCCAAGTACGAAACAAATTATAGCTGTGATGGAATACATGGAAATTGTCTAAGTCTACAGTGTGCTCGTAAGCCATATAATCACATTAATATAACAGAGTTTGCCTAACTACGGAATTTCTCAATTGTTTTCCTTAGCTTCAAGGCAAAAATATAATCAATACTGTTTTTTTCTGACTTCCTCATCAGATTTATTACAAAATCTAATTGCAAAGCATTTTATTGGACGGATATTCGCTATAGTACTTTGAAGAAAAGCATGTATCAACTCTGAGAATTTTGAGCAATTAGAAACATGAAATTTACCTTCAGTTTATCCCCTAAATAAAATATGCGTGCCCTATTTAAATGTTTGTCGGCAATTTACTATATGAAAAGGAAGGTGTCCAAAACAAGATAATTCAACGGCATCTATGCATGCATTAATTAGTTTGCCACAAATTCGTACATATGCTATCTCTGTTAATAATTCATGATTTAATTTATAGGTCAGGTACATCAAAAGAAAACAATACATTTTCTACTTTCTTTAATCCGTATTCCAAATACCGCTTGAGTTTTGTGCTTCTTTTTTTCAATCTTTGATCAATAGGTTAGCTTTTATAAAAGAACTACCTATCTGTAAAGACAGTTTCGTTAGTGTCCAGGGTGACCACTATATACAAGTATAGCATTATTTTGCGCATTTTGATCCAAAGCAAGTGTCCCGCTAAGCAATTTGTGCACTATTATAACTATATATCGTACTGGTATCATATGTACTGAAAGATGTAAGTAAAATTACTTATATGTTACATACAATTCAGATTTTTCTTGTTTCGACTGGATTAAGTTTGTGACTGCGTCAACAACTGACGTGATATTATTAATTCTGAGGACTATCTTTCAAAACAAGTAACTAACATTAAACACATGATTTGATCATTTCATAAGTTTGGATAGAATTGAATTGTGAGAGATTTTTGCAATATAATATTGGTATTTTACTGTTTTATTGGACACGATATATTTACATCATAAGACGATGAATATAAGTTTGCCTATCTCGGCGGTAGGTACGGCATATTATTGTGTTCTGATACTGAATATATTTAAAGTGCATATTTAGCTTGTCGCCTGCTTTCATATAACTTACTCTTTTGAGAATAAAATGCTCTTTTGTAATTCGGGTTGTGGTTTTGTTATGCTTCAGTTTATTTATCTACAATCGATTCAGTCGTTCACCCTTCTTCAGCATTATCTATCCAATTTATCTACCGTTGTATGTTTCCATCCATCCTTTCATCCCATCTATCCATCCATCCGAATTATATATCCAATTTATCTACCTTTGTATGTTTCTATACAACCATCCATCCGTCCGTCCGTCCTTCCGTACATCCAATCATCCACCCATCTATTATCAATCAATTCTTGATCAATTGTGTGTTTAAATAGGGCAGAAAATACCTAGTGAGAAAATTCCCTTAATTAGAAGTTTGGATTTTCTCGACCTAAACAATTCTTATATATTGGCAAATTCTTTCATAAGATGTAGCGTCAATCCAGCCCTTACAGTATGTCTGAAATACTTCTGAAACTCAGCTGTACAATTTATGAGATAAAATTAAATTTATAAATTTATTGAAAATCGTTAAATAAAACTGGAATCCCCCAAAATTTAATGTAGTCTAATTAACTATCTAGAATGCCAGGTATATTGTTTTAATTTTAACGCCATGAAGAATTTTCAGTTTCTTTTTAATCTTGTGATTATGTGTGGCTTCACCATTTAAAATACTATTTGGCTTTCGTGTGATTTACTCACTGACACACTCGGACGTCAATTCAATTTTTTAGAGGGGGTGGGGGCAAAACACTTGACGGGCTTGTCAATTTTCGTTCATGTGCTACAGCAATTTTACAGCACATGCAAATCCTCCCTTCCGCTCTCCTCTAATGACGCCCCTGCTTACACAAATATATGAATTTTTGAAATATCATGAGACGAGAGATGTTGTTAACGCTTTTACCTATAATTCGATTGATGTTTGACTCACCGAAAACATTCCCTCGCCAAACGTTGTAAACTGAGATAATGACATGACATGATTCTAATGCTCTCCCAGCAAAGAATAAATAAAATTAGTTTCCACAATCAACATAAGAAAAAAGAAAACGTGTAATCTTTACGAGGATCCGTATCTTCGTGCCGTCTATTTACTAGTTTAATAAAAAAAGGAGATACACAGTACATTGTTAGATAAGTTTTCGTACGTCACGACCGAAAAGAACAGGCTGAACGATTTGCGATAAAGACACATGCTATCATATACTGGCTGTTTATTAATGATTGGAATGTTGGCAAATTTTCTTTACAATTAATTAGATTGTTTGCAAAGCAAAGTAGAGAACGTGATATCAATATCCATGTGACTTTATCATCGAATGATAAACTCAACCAGAAATTAAAAACACAGTGCATGTATTAAATCGAAATAAAATGAATTATATTTTTTTATTACAACAAAAATAAAATTACGAAATGTCGTCAATATTTATCGTGTTTTTACCGATATGGTCAAAACATAAAAGTTATAATCTTTTAATGGATTCTAAGTCGAGCTGAGATGCTAAGCTTTGAGTCGTTCCTGTAGTTTACATCCGAAGTTGATTATCTGTTTAGTAGATGACTATTTCTTCTTTAAAATACACAATTCACTTGTATCATGTTTTCCAAACTTCGCACTTGAAGCGAATCTTGCTAATCACGCTATAGGAGTTAGAGTAAACGTGATGTATAAATACAGGACAAAGTTTTATTCTTGGGCGTTAAATAAGATGCTTGTCCCATTTACCTTCTGGTAAGACAGTGCATGTGTTACTCGTATCTAAGTAGCCAGGGGTCTAAAAGCAAAGTTGAACATACTTGTGTCACATTTTGGCGCCAACAATCATACACCAGTCAAATATCCATCCCAAAATGAGCGTTCCAGAACGGATAGTTGATATAGGTCACTATGCATTACTTGCGGCTCTTCGATATTTCGAAATCGGTACTAGAATGCTTAAACTACCCAGCGTTTGAATTTGTTAACGATTATTACTCAGTAAGTAATAAAATATAAACTTTAGCGGTCAATGATACTTTTACGTTTGAACCAAACGTTATGTTCCACTCAGGTCCAGACAATACTTACGTATCAACCTTGGTAATGAGACGAAGTTTTCTCATGCTTAAAATGTATAGACCTAAACTCGTACTTATTGAAGATAATTAGATTAGGTTTTATTTGTATTACTCCATAATTAATAAAATGTGAACTTGTAATTATGCCACATTTCTTTTCCGCTGTTGTATTTGTTTCAAAGCTGACGTGTATTGGATCGTTATAGAATCATCAGAAGGACTTTAATCGTCGAATCATCAGAAGGACTTTAATCGTCGAATCATCAGAAGGACTTTAATCGTCGAATCAACAGAAGGACTTTTACCTACCTTTTCTTTACTTCGTCGCATCAACCGAAATAATTTGACATAGCGTTTCTGCAATTATTTCTTCTACATACACAATTACAACATCTTGAAAGACTTTGGTTCAAATAAGTATTTCACTTCATACTCCATTCTAAAATATACCAGTTCAGGAGATTTTTTTTTCTCAAGTATTTGCGAATTGTCAGTCTATTAGACTTATACTTTTCATAAGATAAAATCGGTATATTACTTCATATCGGCATTTTATATCCAACTAAAATATAGAACATAATGAAAACAATATAACATATTACAATGTGAATAACAAAACTGAAAACGTGCTGTTGTTTATGAAACAATTTTTAAATGACGAAGCATAGTCGAAGGCATTCCCCACTAAGCCTAAAATGGCTCCAATGTTTTGTTTGGTAATGTGGGCGGTATACAACCTATTAACCTATCGCCTATAGGGGGCAGTCGATCCACCAACCCGGTTTACACTATGATAATTTGGTAACCACAGCTATGACATTCGCTATTTCACAAAAATGCAATTTATTGAATGAGATTAAATATTTTAACAAATGACGCAAAAAGGTGTCAAACTAGGGTACTTAACAATGTATATAGCACACTGATGTGGATGGTTATCTTCCAGTGCGTGCACGTCGATACCGCCATTACAGATGAATTTAATACGTTTTATTATTCTACGTAAGTAAACCTTGTTAATTAAATGATAATTTGATTATTGAAATAGCTTACTCCATATATAAGTTAAATAATTTCCTATATTTTAAATCTAATTATGTACAGTGAGAGTGTGTTTCAGTATCGGTTTATATGTATTGTATTTTTCATATCCGTACTTACAACAAACATAGATAGATTTTTGTTTTAATGCTTTTTGTCACTTGGATACTTTTGGTATTTTAGTATATATAGTTCAGTTGGACATATATTTGGCGGGGAATGAACATGTCTGTACGTATACTGAGCAAACGTAACATTTAGAAAATATGATCGTGCTAGAAACGCACGCTACATAACAAAAGTCATCGAAATATGTGAGTTTTTATGTAATTAATTTTGTTGTCCTCCACAAAGTCAACGCTCTATTACTGTTATTATTATTAGTATCGAATAAATTATGTCATCATGGTCCCATTTTTAGTCAATGAAAAGGAAAATAATACCTAGTTAAACTGAACAAGCATATAGACAAAACAAAGCCTAACGATATATCAAACCCATATCATATGGTCAAGTCAAATCCTAACGATATGTCAAACCCATAGCATTAGTTTGAGAACAATCACAAACACGTTTTTAACTTGACCTTAACTTGTAACTATGAAATACATTGACCACAACTTGTAACTATGTAATATATTTCTTCGCAGTGCTTTGGCAGACACTTGAATCACAAGGTAAGCGTACAAGTTTGTAGATATCTCCCTTTAAAAGGTCTCCTGGACATAACAGGACTATCATAAATATCTTGTTTAAATGTAATAATAATATTAGCTTCTGCATTAAGGGTGCATGTTCATAATGGACCCATGAGTGGGTTGTTTTAATGCATATTTCATTGCAGAGGGCAATTTTCCTTAATAGTACCTCCGATAGCATTCATGTGCAACTATTCCCCATCTTCTTTGTATATTTATATTTGACATTCCTTAAGCACTTAAGCCACCTTTCTAATACAGGCATTTGTTTTCTACCCTTATGTATATTTGTTTACATATGTTCTCTGTTAAAGTTTGTTTTTACGTGAACCAGAGCTTTTATCCGTTATTGCGATTTTTGACTGATAATGTTAATGTACGTTAATATTCACGAACATAGCCTCAGTTCAATCGAGAAGGCACTTGATACTGTCCGTGGTAATCTGCTCAAAATGAATGATGAGATCATCATTTTAAGAATTGTATTTTGAGTTTGTTAACAATATCTTTAACACGTTCATTCTCCTAGAATACTTTTCATTGCATTAAAAAATATTCATGAAGGTTTTTATTATTACTTTCTTTTAATTCATACGTGGTAACATGATTTTTCAATGGCGATGTCTTTAAAATCTTGATGTTTGCATTACATCTTTTGCAATTGATGCTATCTGAGCTTCTTTACCTGTTTTCGAATGCGCTGTTATTTGACCTTCGTTTGCCTTTTTGTTGTAATCAATGTGAAAGACGATGCGGTATGCTTCTTCATGCCTTCTCCCCATGTTTATTCTCTAACGCTCTTTGTCTCAAATATTAAAGCTATTTCTCACGCTTCCAATCTCCGCAACATATCGCATTAATTCCAACTCCCGTTATCTGTTCTATTCATGATGTTGCACTCTGTTAATGATTCAATCAGTTTCATGCATCACTCATCGTTTTGATATTGTATCACATTTTATAGGCAATTTCAAATGTTGTCCACACTGCAACTTTCGATTCTTTATTTGTATTTTCCATATGTCAAACCTTGATATATATTGGCGACAAATTAGTAATTTTTGCGGGGTGGGATGGAGGTGATGTCTTATATAATTATTTAGATTGTTCACCCATGTTCATTCCAGTAATAACAGTTTCTGATTTTAGTACAGTGGAACATTACAATGTACAGAAGTTTTAATCATCAATCTATTGCAAAGGTTCTCAAACTGGAACCCGGATCGACCGGTGATCCGCGAAATCCATTAGGGTGGTCCGCCGATTTTGTTTTTGAACAGCCAAGAACATGAACGCTGTTTGAAAAATAAAACATGATTGTCAATGGCGTTAGAAAGGAAAGAGTACTGATATTCAAACAATTTGTAGAATAACAAATGGTAATTATTATTAAGTTTTCATAGAAAGAGCTTTTATGAAACGTACTTTAGAATAGTAATCCAAACGTACAATACACATTAGGAATAATCATTACGTAGTCCGCCAAGACCCTCAAGAATATTCAAATGGTCCACAAGAAAGGTTTGATAGCCATTGATAGTGTCCATCTTTGACTTTCGATGTGGATTCATGCAGAGAACTTGTACGATTCTATTACGTTTACGTAGTATGTTTCTAGTCTATTGTATTCTAGTGATCATTGTCAATTATGCACCAAGCTTCCTTTAGCTGTTTTGAATCGGATCCATCCATAGTTTTGTTGTTTAGAATTTATGTGAAAATGCAAACCTGAAACACTTAAGACAGTGAATTATTAGCATGTCATATACTATATTTATATGACAAAGATAATAAAACAGTATCCTCAACTATCAGCAGTAATATGTTAATTGCACTATAATTTCCTCCAATATCGATTCGTGCACACACTTTTCTTATTAGTTCGTGCTTTGATGAGCGTTAAATATAGTTATTGTCATTTAAATACATTTAGTGACAAAACTTAAATGAAATAATTGTGGTATTTTTTTTATTCACTTTAATAATGTAATTAGTTAGTATCTGTTACATTTATATTGTAAATTCCCAAGCAATGTCCTGACTGACTTCATACGTTTTGTGAGATGTAGCATGCAGCAATAGATGCTAAATCCAAATATCCCAATGAACGAGTTGAATTCAGGGCATTACGAGCTGCAGTATCTGACAAAAAAGTACTAAAGAAAATACATCTGCTTCGAACAAATATTGTTGCGGAATTTTTCAAAACGATTTATAAAAATTACCTTTAAAGTAAATAATTGTACATAATAATATTTCAAACTGAATTAAAATTGTGACCAAGTCGATATTTAGTTTGCATGGAAAGATCGCCAACTCGGAAGGAGGCGTGAAACGATTACTTGTATTAGACACAATACACGATATGTAGTTATAGGAAGATAGCAAAAACGCTGGAACATTAAATAACAAGTATGGACAAAATCCCAGTAAATAAAACCGAGGCAGAATTTATATTGATATTGTGTTCTAGTTACAGGTCAGTATACGTTTTCCGATGTCATTTGTCATTCAATCATTCAAGCTTCTGACACAAACCACACTACAATTGCATCGCAAACTTGAATGAGCACTGTATAACTAAAAGTTAAAACTTTACATGTCAATTACCAAAATACCTTTAATCTAGAGATATTATAAATTAAATTTACATTTTTTCTGACTTGATGGCCAGCAACTACATCTTGTATTATCACTTTCACTATCTTCTAAAGCATGTTTCCAAAACGACGTTTAAGGGTATCATTAAGGGACCAACATTTAAAGATTTGTTAAAGCTTATTGTGCCAATTGAGTTATCTGAATTGGCAATGAATGGAAATTTGACCCATAAGATTGTGCGCTAATTAGTTTTGTTTTAGTTTAATTTGTCTGTCCACCTTCAGATGTTTTATTCAGTTGCTATAATTTTACATGAACAGTTTTTAATTATAGAGCAGGTGTTTGTTTTTTTCCCCTAGCAAAATTCGGCTTATGTGGCATTGTTTCTGTTAAAATCTATATTCAATTCCTTGTCCAGTCTGTATTTTGTAAAATATACATGTCCAGTTCTGGATAAATCAGTATTATTTCGAGTCATTCTTGTTTATATAATAGTTGATTGAGTCATCACAGTTTTATTGTAAGTTTTGTATTGCAACGGAAGAAAGCCATGACATCGATTTAGTTATTATTATTATTATTATTATTATTATTATTATTATTATTATTATCTCTTTCATTTTTAATTTTTTTTCTCACAAGATATAATTTGAACAAATCAGCCATAAAGCAAATAACACATGCGCCAGACGATGACGCCATATTATTTGCTTACATAAGATGTTTTTAATTCTTTTAAAGCTGCACAGAAAGTTGTATGTGAACAAAAATTGGACTCGATCTCTTGCCCGCTGGGAGAATTCATCACCATCGTGTCCGTCCAATATGGAAGGACTCAGCCAAATGTATGTAATCCCTATGGACTTAGCATCAGTAACCTGAACTGCAGATCAACTCTAATAAGCACCAATGCTGTCCTCAGCTCCTGTCAAGGGAGAACAATATGTCTACTTAGTGCGGACAATCGAATACTGGGAGAAGATCCGTGTCCCTCGATTCCGAAATACTTAGAGGTATTACAAATATGCATTGATTTGTGCCAACATAAAAACAGCAAGTTTGTATTTAATGGTATTATTTAATTTAGCACTAAGATGGTTTATGAAGCTTAAACAGTGTTGTCAGCTGGCTAAAATCGTGTGGAATTGTATCGCTGGTATTAAGTTGGTTTTTATATGAGGAATCAAATACCAAATATCCAAGACTCACATCTTGAGTTAAGCAATCAAAATCGTCAGGTTTTGTATACGCTTTTATTTAACAAGCCGCTAGAAGACTATGAAAAGATAATTCTGAAATGTACAACTAAGAAAGAGTTAAGATTGTGAATGTGTTCCACGTCAAACATAAAAATGACAAGGAAGCGTGCTTTTAAAATGCCTGAGTGTAAAGACAACGTTAAGCTTGGCATTCAGTTGAGTGTGTGGAAATATATAGTTACCAAACGCATTAACGTGAGACTCCAATAAGCATCTATGGATGATCAAATCTAATAACATAATGCTAAATTGATCACAGATTGGTAGAGAACCATACTTCATGAATAATATTCCTAAGTTCTACAAAAATCTGACTTTAAAAAAATAAATTTCACATAATCAAATTCCAAGTTTCTACAAGGTTGTTTCTAGTTTTATTTGATATGATAGAAAGACGAAACATGTATGACGCAAAAAACCTTGTTTTGGCACAAACTTAAACTGTCTTTTCAATCATTAGGTTGTTTACGACTGCGTGACACAATTGAATGCAGGAATAACAACTTCTCCTCCAGCAACAAGGTATGTTTATTTAATGTTTCCTATGAACGTAAGCGCGATACCTTGAGATAAATGAATTAATAATAGTAGAAGTACTGCATCGGTAAATATATTAACATCAGAGACAATCTAAATTCGTCAGAAGAGTTGAATCTAGATATCAAAATGTGAACATCGTTTTAAATTACTGCATGAATGTATAGCTAAATGTAAGTCTATGTCATTGCTGAGATTCAAGGAAATGCCTCCATTGCCTAGAATAATTAATAAAAGTTGAATACTCACAAAGTTCTCTCTGAATCTAGGAAAGCGATAAAATCTAAACTTTATTAATGGTGTCCTTTTCGTTCCTTCAAAAAAGTGCATCAACACCAACACCGACTACTTCGTCTATTTCAATGCCAACGTCTACTGGATCTACTCCTACATCCACTATATCGACGATTACGTCAACAAGATCAACACCAACGTCAACCGCTTCTACTCAAGCTTCTACAACATCAACAACAATAACAACAAAACCCAGTCATTTCAATCTAGTACCCTCAGGCATCAATGGTAATATGCAGAACTATCTACAGATAATATTTTAGATACAAGGCCCGACGTTTTATAATAAAACACTCGTATAAAGTACATCTCCGGGTT
Organism: Unio delphinus; assembly: GCA_029339505.1. Lineage (NCBI taxonomy): Eukaryota > Metazoa > Mollusca > Bivalvia > Unionida > Unionidae > Unio > Unio delphinus. The sequence goes on along the minus strand of JAQISU010000290.1, from coordinate 1,859,341 downwards.
TCAATCTAATTGTGTTTTATAGACAAATCGTTCCGTTACTGATATAATCGATCAGACTTCGTGCAGTCTGTAAATGTGCTGCATTTAACAGCCAATTAAACGTGCATTCCAGTATGTCATTTTTTAGGATAATTACTGTGGAGTTTGCTCTTTTCATGCTCGTTAAATTATAAGTTTAAGTACCAAAGCAATATATTATTTTATAATTTTTAAATGCTTTGCATAGGCGCAATTTTAAAGACAAAATCCGAAGTCACGTGGTTATGTTTATATGTCATGACGAAATTTCTTTGTAAAGTATAATTACTCTTTCCTGCCTATGCAATTTCCTTTATGTTTTGTGTCTAACCTTTTAGCATTTCAATATTAAATTTAGAGAGTATTTTCTCCTGATGTGTGTCTTTTCATAATTAGATCCCCATATAAATTGCTTCTTTGTATTTAAACAGAGCGACATCTCTGACCTCAAAACCATTTGGCAAATGCGTCTAGAAGATAAAGAGCCCAATGTGTATGCATACAGACACAACTATTTAATATGTGTAATGAATGTAACACATTATTATTATTATTATTATTATTATTATTATTATTATTATTATTATTATTAATTTTATTATCTTATTAGTATTATTATTTTGTTATTATTATTATTATTATTATTATTATTATTATTATTATTATTATTATTATTATTATTATTATTATTATTATCTGTAGGTCCCAAAGTGTGTCACGAATATCTAGTATCAGGTTCTAGAGGAGTTGCAGACAGCCAGCTCAGTGCCTCGTCAATATTTGGTCCGGGACACGAGGCCAGACGGGGACGATTATACCTGCGTGCAGAGCAGCACCCTAATGGATTCAAGTTAATGGGAGGATGGAGTGCACTCAGTACTGACCCTAATCCATGGATACAAGTAATATGTTCGTCTTTTTGTCGCAAACCTATATTTTATTCCACTGTCTAGCTGTATTTTCCACCCACGTGCCGTAAATATGTCTGCCTTAAAGACCGGTTTCGATTCGTAAAGGAGGATGAACACAGTCGTGAGTTCTTCTCTCCGGCTGTCACGATGAATATGTACGTGACTGGTATGTTACATATTGATTATTTTAATGGAAGGCATAACCACACACCTGTAAAATATACCCGATTGATTTAGAAACCCGGTCTTTAATATTTAGCTGAGGCTCTATTTTTACGGCTCTATCAGTATTTCCCAATCTCTTTGCTTATGTCTCTGTAACATTTTGCTCCATTAATCTCTGCAAATGCAGTTTTCATTCTTTATGTCCATGCTCATGTTACTTTCTCTTTCTTTCTTAGAAGGAACGTAAACAAGCTAAAATTATATTAGCACGTTAAATCATGTATAGACTCACCCACGTAAAGAGCATGTATATATGACAATCATGGTTTTCATGCCAAATGATGTATAGACCTATATTACATGGTTTTAGAATACTTGTATATATTCGACAAACTATAATACGACTCGTGCTTCCAAAGCTGTCCATTGGTGATTCATGCTGCCAAGTATGTCCACTGGTGTTACCCATAAGTTTAGCCTGCAAGAAACTTGAGAAAATGCTATGGATTAAATACGATTAAACATGGGCATTCCATAACTTGACATAGTATTACCTGATTATTAGTATATGCAATATATTTATTTATGAACTATTATAGTCAAAGCTGGGATCGATCCTAATGACGTGAATGATTAAAGAATATGTAAAATACAGAACAGTAGTCACTCTTTTTTCCTGTCCCTGTTTCCCTCTGTAACTGCATAGTATCTGTATTAAATGACGGGAATGGGTTAGTAAAGTGGAAA